>OMLP01032975.1:0-12037 GCA_900302685.1 Spondyliosoma cantharus | reverse complement strand
CCTCGGTTCAATTTGCTCTCTGAAAGCATTACACACACACACACACACACACACACACACACACACACACACACACACACACACACATACTTACATGAGTGCCAGGCCGAGGTAGTTGGCAGTGCTGCCCCAGTACATCGGGTTCTCTACGATGTTGAAGGGAAAGCCTGTCACCTTCTCATCCATCAGAATGCCAAAGTAATCACCTGGGACACACACACACACAGTGGGTTCATTCTCTAGCAGGTCGAGATGACGGAACTCTGCCTCTGTTTGGCATAAACACTGCACTTCATAACTAATGTCTGACAATTTCTAAACCCCCTTTTTCTGTTCAGTGTGACATAAGACGCTGGAGCTTATCCCAGAATGCACTAAGCGATTAGCAGGAGAGTGTAACAGCTGCAAATTTTTCTCCATGCACCAGTTAACAACCAGTTAAGGTGGACGCTTCACACTGTTGCCATGGATTCCCGCTGTGTTTTTCCACCTTGATGTCTTGCTGCAAACTCAGACCAGAGAGATTTCAGTCCACTTGTCATGATACAATCATTTTTCACAGGTTTCTGACAAACAGCGGTCAGACTGACGATGCACTGTCAGGGAACATGACTCCTGGCTCCACACAGCTTTGTTACTGCAGCGCTGTCTGCCTGCCGCACCGACACCTGGCTGTTACTGATGTCAACAGTACTACAGCATTGATATGACCTCATGGGAAAACTCCGGAGTTTGATCATCGCACCAACGCAAAATAGAAACAGAAATGGTGATGACACATGCATTTGTCAGTTTTTCAGGAGAGGGTCGAAAGGTTTTTTAGTTTCTAGACATGTTGAAACAGTGTCTAAGGTTTAAATCCCCGGGTCTCCGTTGCTCATGGCCGCAGTTTGAGATAGATGCAAAACGTATTTTATAGTTTTTCAGGATGTTTACATCAAAGCGCTGGATGTCAAACAAGGTTGTGCGGTTACTTATGCACAGGTAAGAAATTAGCTAATAAAAAATCGGGGGCAGCTGAACTATTGTAGGACAACGCTTACTGTAACCTGAGCACTTACTGTTGTTTGCTATGTAATAAGTTACCTCTGTGTTGTACACACACACACACACACACACACACACACACACACACACACACACACACACACACACACACACACACACACACACACACACATAAGCTCCCAGTGGGTATGAATGACCTGTTGAATTACACATGCGGTGGTGCTGGCCCTGTTTCTCTGTTGATGTCCAAGTTACATAACAATAATCGCTATGTATGATAATTTAGGTGCTTCAAGTGGGGCAGGACAGAAAAGAGATTATATAAACTAATATGTTTGGTTTTGAATAGAAAACCAGCTTTAATCGGCCTTGGGAACAATATGGTAACCTCATTTTTGACCTCCAAAGAGACTAATGGCAAGACATTCAAAGTTAAAAAGCCAAGCAAAACATTTTTCTGTGTTCCTGCGTCACTGCTTCATTGTAGTTATGGAAATGGCCATACAGAGGTTAGAAAAGTAGGTCTGTGATCAAAGTTTGAGTCCTGGGCCAGCTGTCTGAAACATTAACACTCTGCGTGTAATTCAATTGTGTTTGGATCTTTGTTTCTACCCCTGGGCCATCAGTTTGAATCATCGGGTCACAGTGACTCCATGGGCCTAATACAGAGATAATAAGACACATTAAATCACAACACACAGCCAGAGGCTATCACCTCTAGTATGTGTCTGTGAATGGTGTCGGTGAAAGGATGGAAAGGAAGCACGGTGAAGGTAGATCGTGGTGAGACATAAAAATCCCCACAAACAGGCACATAAACACACCCTCGTCCAGATCAACTGGAAATTAGGTCAAAAGTAAAATATATGTACATATGTAAAATAATTCCAGCCCATGAATGACGGTCAGACGTGGATGAAAGGTCTTAAAACGTGATGGATGAAATTGTATGCTAATGAGCTGGCCAATCTCTATGATAACTTATTACCAATGAAAACATGTGGCATGATTGAAACTTCTGCACAAAATACATAGTAAATTGATTTGAAGAGCCGGTATTAAAATAGTCCCGAGGCCTGAGAAACTTTTTCATGTTTAACATAATTATAATTGTTTCTATTGTAATTGTAGGACTGGGGCTTATGAAGGTTGTCCTCGGCCATGACTTTATTTAAATGAAATGTTTTGATCCCTTTGAGAGCATTGATGTTTTTTTATTTTTCAGTATATTTCTAGCACAGGGTTGATATTTTAGCTGGGCACGTGAGGAAAACTTAAAGAAGGAAGGGGTTTGTCCTCTAATACCATGACATCCTGAAATATTGATATTTTCTGAGATGGTTTATCAGAACTGTGAAAACCTCATCCGTTTCAGTCCTACTGGGCATCCTGATGGCTTTTTGACAGAGACTCCCGGTGGGGTATACTAAAGTGACACTGCCTTCTCGTAAATTACAGGGCAGCACTGTCCTCCACTTGGGCCTCGTCTCCGCTGCTCCTCATCAGTCACAATGTTATTTTTGAAGAAAAAAAGTTGTTTATGTTTCGGCTTCATAGACTCTCAGGTTACTGCTCCACATGCCGGCAATGTCCCATGTGGCTGGTCTGCTCGATCTGCATACAAATTAGAGTACACACACAAACACTCTCTAGCCAACTCGTGCCACCAGCTGAAGCTCCCGCTGCCGTCACAGTTGGCGACTGGTGAAGAAAGAGCGATGGACTGAAGCATTTCAGTACAGTGATAAGCAAAGATGGTGCAGAACTGAGACAGAAAGTCTAGGTCTTGGAGATGACTCACTGAAATGACTGACCTAGAAACTAGAAACCAGAGCTTGCCAACTGGTCATAATAGCAGTGTCACACTCGTGTTGGCTCGAATCGATGCCTAGATGTGTTCAGCAATGCAACAACGGAAAACATGTTTGCCAGAGAGGCAGATGCGAAGACATTTGTGTGTCACATAGGCAAGGACAGGACAAGTGTTGGCAATGCACAGAAATGAGTGTGGCTGTTTAAACTTGGCAGCAAATTAGTTCACGTGTCTTCATGCACTTGTATGTCCTCGTTAGAATACAGCGCGTGTGGGCTCGTCTTTTCCCTCGTTTCCACAAGAACGATCAAAACTGTTCTCACGTGGATCAACATGATTAGTTCATGTAATAGCCCATCTGACTCACGATGAAGCTTTATGAGGATTATACGTTTTGAGTGTCTTTGAAAAAAGTCCTCTGTTGATTTCGTGTTGGGGGACTTCCAGAAGACAGTTTACAAAAGCAAAATCGAAGCAGCGGAGCTGACGTCAAGCCACAAATACGGATCAAACTTGACACTGAGTTGTTTGTACCTACCTAGGAATGTCCCAGTGAATCCCAGAGCCAGGAAGCTGCTGACCACCAGCAGAGTGCCCAGGACAATGAGAGCCACGCCTATGTAAAAGACATCCGTCCTGTCCATCACCTCCCACCTGGCCTGGGCCTTCATCGCCACCGTCATACTGCAGGGAAAAGGAAATTAAATCAAAATCACCTTTATTAAACTAGTGTATTGTACATGCTCCAGTTGTGGTTATTAGTGCATAGTGCATTTATCTAAGCATGCAGGAGACCTTGGGGGTGAATTCAAGTGGTAAGGAATAAGAAGAGAGTCAAAAGATGGCAAAGAAAGAAATACAACAGACGTATACAGGTAGTCAAGGATGGAGAAGAGAATTGGACACTGAATTCCAAAAGGAAACGGCTATGTTAACCAACATTCATCAGACTGACTCAAAGCTCATATTAAGACACACTGACATACATCACAAAAAAGATGGCATAGGTTTGCTGTTGCTTTGCTCCAGACAATGTACTACTGAATTAAATCAACCATTTTTTGAAAAAGAATTGCTTCAAACAAACTGCTGGATTCTTTTTATCTTCATTACAACATTGTAATACATTACTTTACATGGTTAATCGCATCAAACTGTAATATACACAAAAAAACAGTGACACGTTTCAGTGAGCTCCATACATCCATCCAGGTTGCGTTAAATCGACCTTGGACATAAGTCACATATGTCTGTGACTATGTGTTTATTATAATAAACTTCTTGTTGCAACCACAACCACATCCTTCTGTCAACCGTAACACTGACAAACCAATGTCAGGGTCAGGGCTGAACATCCGTGGCCCTAGTTGTTGTGATGTGTCCTGCTCTGTTGGAGCTAGTTTGCCCTTATAGGCGGCTCTTTGGCAGATGGACTATGGTGAATCAGCAGCTTAGGCTATCCGTGAAAGAAATCACTCTGATTAGCTGTTCTCTTAGTCAGTAAGAGAAGTGGAAACAGAAAAGGGAACGCCAGTTTGAGCCTTTTGCGGTATCATCCATGATTTCACCCATTCAGTGCAGTTTCTCCTTATTTTTTTGCCTCCACTTCTTCTCCAGTGCCATTTGCAACTTTTATCAGACATACTTGATGAGAAGTGGCTTTCTTAGAAATTGCGATGTGAAAAAACGCTGCTTTGTCATGACAATGATTTCTATAGCCGCAGTCCTGGGTCTTTCGGTTTCCCTTTTGAATGACCGAACAAGACTACCACCGCCTGGTAGCATGGAGAGCTATCTCTTCTCCTGCTGGTGCAGAATATACGAGCTATTTAGATGTCGCCATAAGTGTTTATCATGTGTTCATATGCAGCTTTTTGGTCGAGACACAGGTGACTCTTGACAAAATGTGAGAAAGGATGGCTGGCTTCATTAAGAAAAGCTGATGGCGTCATCAAACTGATGGCTGCTGTCTGCTTTGCTTAGCAATGAATGAAATTGCCCCTCCGTGTTGTCCATGTTTCAGCCCATTAACTGCAAGGTGCATTTACATTACTGCTGACTGTTTTCCACGGCCCACGGTTTATTATTGAGAACCTTAAAGTTGGACAGTTTTGAAGTACACGACAAACTAAACTTTTTGGACCTGATGATGGTGCTCAATGGTTGTCGAGACATTTCACTCTAAACCAAAACCTCATTATGGCACAGGAGGAACAGTCAGGGTTCCCCAAGTCATTGGAGTTAATCCTCTGAGAAGCATGAATATTTGTACAAAAGTTTTTTGTCGAGATATTGCATTAAATACATTAACACTGCGATTGCTAAAGGAAACACGAGAGGAAAAGTCAGGGGATCACTAAAGTCAGCAGGACTCTTCCTCTGCAGACAATGAATGTCAATAAAAAATGTAATGGCAATCCATCCTTATCGAAACAGCCTTCGAGATATTTCAGTCCGGACGGTAGGGCATATGAGAGTATTTCTAAGTGCTGTATCGTAGGCAACTGGCACTTCGAAAATCTGCATGAACTGAATGACTGAGAACCTTCATCAGCAGTATGAGAGCATGGCTAAAAACTTGCGTCAGCGAGGCAGATACTTCATGTGCTAATGACTGGTGAGGGAGAGATAATGTCCCCTCACACAGACCAAAAAAAAAAATGCCTAACAACAACATGATGTCAATACCGATGTGAAAAGGAAATCAGAATAGACCCCTTGTGTCACTGAAAGAGGGCTGGTACTGCAACTGTTTTAGCTATTCAAATTTTGATCCATTTTCAAACCACCGGTGATGCGCCATCAGAGTGAAACGACTAACCGACTCCGAGATATCACCATGACGGTAATACATATACGCGACAACCGGCGGAGTGATCACTCAAGACTTACTTTTAAAATGCTCAAGCCATTCCCCATTGATGTTATCTTTAATAACACAAGAGCGTGGAGTCACATTTTCATTTTGTTCTTGAGGGTGACCAGGAGGATTTCTCATTCATTCCGTCCACCGTTGTTTTGTACTTTCTTCCGAGCCAACATTAACGGCACTTTTTTAATTTGAAGTGTGACACCTGCAGCTGGGGGTTAAACTGCAAGCAGCTGCCTCCTCTCTTGCAAACTCTCCCACGGTCTCTTTGAATGCACAGACTGTGTGCGTGAGTACAGACAGAAAGAGACCGCTTGTTAGGGAGAGTGCTTCTTTAACGCTCATTGACGTCACACTCACCGGTCGGCGCTGACAGATGATTTGAGGGTCCTGTGGTCATACAGTAAAAGCAGCTCTGTATCCAGTGTGTTGTCCTTCGATGTTTGAGTGAAGAGTTTTCTGAAAGGTTGAGTGTCTGCTTTTAAAGGTATTGTGATGTCAAGGGAGGTAGCGTCAAAGGGGGGGCGACGAGGAACTACTACTAAGAATCTTCAATTCAACAGGCAGCCTGCGTTTGGGACGTACATGTTACACTCATGCATGCACGCACCCACAGCACTGACTTTACTGATACAACACACCTCATATTGTCTTCTTTTGCATTTCAAGATTTGCTGTTTTGTTCGATAAATTACTCATCATTTGCTTTCACTCTCTTTTGCCATGTATTTAGAGCCAGCTTGTGACAAGAGAACGCACTGTTTTTCATAGTAGCTGTTAAATATATATAGATTTTTTTTGTTTAATGCCAGACCAGGGTTAGCTGGTTTCCAGTTTCAGAGAGTGGAAGCAAACAATAGCACGCCTACTGGCAAAGCACCGCTACTGTATAGAATCCTCTTACACTCCAAAAAGTGATATTCTGTCTGTTGAACATCGTTTATTTCACAAGTAGTTTATTCACAGGTACTTGAATTATTAACGACAATTTGATCACTGAACTTATATCCTTACTGAGTAGTTTATTAGTCTATGGAAACCTGGACACATGTAACTGATTGATCTCTAACATCTTGTTGTTCATGTTTTTCTCAAATTGTTGTTCTATGAATACATTCTGGCGGTTATTTTTCCCTCTTCTGGTCTCGTCTCCCTCTTCACTACTCCGCTGTAATCACTCTAAAGTGGCCTTTCACGCACAGAAATGCTGGCCGTATAAACACTGGTGGCTGCATCAGGGATAGAAAAAATGTGAGGAGAGCGATGATTGCAGCCGAGGTGCACACCTGCAATTCAATGATGAAAATAAACATACGTAATCAGCTGCAGTTTTCCCAAAGCACTGCAACAGGTCAAAGTTACGCTTGTCTTTTCACCGAAAAACACACAGATTTTTCTAAGCACCAGTGCTGCTGTTACGCAAACCACCTCCAGTAGCAAATCCACAGCTCTACATGGGCTTCCCTTCCTTCGACCAAATTTGGATTTTCTGGCTCTAGTTTCTGACAAGATGGCATTGAGAGGAAAATCTGGCTTCTAAATGTCTTTTCAGATGCTTAATCCATACCCCTTATAGTCTTGCTTCTCACAATCTTCTACAAACAGTGGAATAAATTGTCCAGAAGACAAAAACATTGCGTCGAAGTGAAGAGAGGATACATCAAGATATAACACCTTGAAATGCTAAATATTTGTTTTTGGATAACTCAATGCTTCATACTGCAACAATGTCAGATCATTTACGTTGCAATTCACCAGTTCAATCCCACTTGCTCCAACAATAATAGTGTCTCAGTCTCACAAATTGAGATTCATTTCTTTACCCAAATCATTTTCTGAAATTACACACGCTTCAAAAGAATCAGTTTTATTGAACACCATATTTTGGTCATCCAACCTTGGAACGACAGTGTACCTGATGAGGGTCAGCCAAGTTACCAAGATATAAAGTTAGCAGTTCAATTTTTTGCAAACCACAGATATGTCCAAGGTTGACACATCTATCAGATATCATGCCATGTTCACATTATATGCTTATTAGCAGACCGTCACATGAGGAGGTGGAGGGGAGGGAGACGGCGCTATTAAAGCTGCCAGCAGTTCGAGTCTATGGGGACATTTCCAGCCGTTTATGTGCCGACCAAAAAAGGTGTCTTTTGTCAAACCATAATGTTTTCCTAATTCTAACTTAGTGTTTTTTGTGTCGAAACCGAAGTTTAGTGTTTTGACAAGAGAGGAATAGAGAACTCAACCTGAATAAATGTTAAGTTGCAACATGACGTGTAACAATGTTACGTTTGAACGGGTTTGCAGAAATATACTTAGCTAACATTTATTCTGGTGAATGGGTTGTGAAGGTTTGATGACCAAAACATGGTATTCAATAAAGCTGAATAATTATGATAAAGAAGTCAAGCTTGAGGGTGCCCTTGTAACTCACTTAGTTGAGTGTTTGCCCCAGGTACTGAGGTTGAGAATGGAGGTCCGAGGCCACTCTGTGACTTTTGCTGAAGTGAGTGCAAGAAAAATTACATTAAAACTTCCATTTTGAAGGGTTACGGTTAATTGAATCCTTTTGGAAATGTTCTGCTCAAAGGGTTCCTAATGTTGCAGCTTATAATCGAACACACACTGGCGCATAGGCGGCTGCAGTTTTGTGTGTGTTTGCGTGTGCGTCAACACACCTGTGTGTGCGGTGCTCTATACAAACATGTCTCCAAAATCAAAACTAGGTTTGGGGTTAATAAGAGAAAACTAGGTTACGGGGTCTGTGCTGTGAGTCTTATGGCATCCTCCCTTTGTCAATGGAAGCAGGAAGTGTAATGTGATGTTCCACCAAGTCAGACACAAAGGGCGACTGCTGGGCTGTCTGTTAAGGAAAGTGCAGGGGATACTGCTGGGATGTGGATTGGAACAGAAAGGGGGTCTGGGGAGATGTGGGTAGGGGGTTAGAGGGTATGCGGGACTAAATGCCAGGTGTTGTTACGACTGATGACGTACCGACTGAATTGAACTGCTTCTAGAAATGGGACGATGGTTTTACATGGTACCGACCATGGTACTTCTGCAAAGCCATACACATGTGATCTTTTTTTTTTCTCTTTTCTTTATTGAACATAAAATACAAAGGCTCGTAGAGGAAAGAACATAGCAATGTAATACGATACGACAATCCTTCACACATGTGATCTTTGTACCTTTAAGAATACAACATGGCAGGTCTGATCACAGAGAGAGACAGCAGAAGGAGGAGGAGGAGAAGGTGGAGGAGGAAGAGGAATAGGAGGATGAAGTATACGAGGGTCAGGGAGAGAAGTGTGGGACTCAGACAAAGTCCCTTTCAAACTGCACCGCTTACTCAGCAGAGGTCTTATCTTAATGACACATCTCGTAGCAAACTTTATCGTTACACTTGTGTGCTTTATTCCTTCTCCCATTTCAAAGATAATAAATGTGACAAAGGTTAAGGCGTAAGAGGTGGGCAGGCTCCACTTCCAAACAGAAGGATTTACAAGCCAGTGGTGTCAAGGTCTCTATAAGCTCTGTCATGGTCAAGTACCCAAACATATAAACCCACAGTCCCTTCTGATATTTCAAACAAATACATAGCAGAAATGTAGCAAAAATCTTGATTTACATTGTAGGCTGATGCAGCAGTTTAGCACAACCATACTGTCACGTCAATCACAGTTCATGGGTGTTTCTTTACATTACATTACATAAAAATGTTATCTTTCCACGCAGTTACATATTTTACAAAAATGACATGAAACGCATCCTTGTGGCACCATGCCTTTCAGATTTAAGAATACCATCATTTTCACTAGAGGTAACAGGTTTGGCACAGAAACAGTTATGCAGTATTGTATTTAAAGGAGCACAATGAAGTTTTGGGGTAGAAATTTTAATCACAGGACCTTCCTTTGAAAACAACTTGTTAATTCACTTATGGAAAAAATAACAGTTCTGAGGTGGTACTATTACCTCACTGAAGTTATACATAAAACATTTCTGAGTTCAAATTTCCTCTCCAAAACTACATAGTCCCCCGTTGAGAAGTAGTCCAAACTCTACCACACCCGAGACTAAAACATGAAATGATTTCTACCTACTATTTGTCAGCCTGGTCCCAAATAACATTGGATTCCTAAATATAGGTTTTGGTATATTCTCTATTTAGCTTTTAATACCTTCTGAGCATGAACACAGAAGCAGTGTAACATGTTCACATGTATTACTTCTAAATCCTCCCATCTCATCTGGCTTCCTGCCAATAGCAGAGAACAGCAAATTAACACTGTGAGTTAATCAAAAAATGGACTTGTTAAAGCCCCCGATACGCTCCCTTAGGGTTTATTATTGAGAGTAATCAGTGGAGAGTATCACTGCAGTGTACTTGACGGATAAAAATACACAGCCCGTATCCTCGGCATGTCCGTCAAACAGCCTATACATCTGTGTTGGAGCTATGATTAGACTGTCAGGCTGCTAATCGGCATGTCAGCGTATGAGTGAGTCCATTAGACTGACAAACAAGCAGCACAGCAATCAATCCGTAAGGCAATTAGTCTGCTGGGCAATCAGTCCGTTAGCTGGGATTGGCAAACCTGAAATGACACACTCAAAAAAAAAAACCCTCCCCAACTCGCTCGCTCATAGTGTATTAGTCCAGCTTACTTGACGTGTTTTATTAATAAAACTGTAGTTATAACTCACGAGGAGTAGCCTCTCAAAACCGTTCCTCTTCTGGATCAGCACATGATTAGTCAGCTCTCAGAAGCAAGGCACCATTTTTACTTTATTTTTGTTTGCAGCGAGTTGACTTCAAAACAGTCGTATGTTTTCTGTTTGATATTAAGCAAAAATTCGATACGAAATACAGCGTTTCTCCTTCTCTTTTTGAAAACTCGCCTCGAAGTTAGAGTTGTGATGACATCCGTTGCTTGACTTTCATCATTGTGTGAAATTGTTTTTGAAATGTTTTAATGCCTGAGGAGCTTTTCATTCCAAACAACAAATGGGCCAGGGAATGATTTGTAAGCATCAGCTTGTAGAGGAGTCAGTGAGAAACCACATCAACCCTCTGGACATTAAGTCATTTTTGCTCTGTGGGGCAGTCACAATGTAATTTATTGCTCCCTTTCAAATGATAAATCATGCTGGTTGTATTTTATTAAGGCTGCGCAGTTTTTCAGAAATAGCCAAAGACTGAATGTTTAATAAAGATGTTTTTTTTCCCCAAAGGTTTGACCCCAAAGACCCCATCTTTACTTTTCTCTCCATCACATTAAGCAAAGCAGCAGTAGCCCTTTGTCTGATTTGATCTTTAATTAGCAGCTAATCAAACTGCCCCTGTGCAACACCGTAGACAGTGTTACCATCCAGTTACCCTCCTAATCAGTATGTGATCATAGACATGTGGCCCCTCCAGGATAACTGCCATCAGTACCACACAGCGTACAGAACAGTAGAGTGTCGATCTACCACTGCGAATACAGTAAAAATGTGTTTGCCTCCGTGACGATGCTGCGTATCCATCTGAAAATAAATGTGATAATGTTTGCTTGGCAACACAGGAAGCGCAAGGAAAATATGTTCCTTCAGTCGGATTTTATTTTCATGTAATTAAACTGTTTCCTGTGACACTTCATTTGGATTTAATTGCACAGATATGAATACATGCGAGGTGTCAGTTTGAAATACCTAACAGAAAAATAACGCATGAATACAGCGTGACTCACTCTGGAAATGCTGTTTGGAAAGAATTTAAATGAACTGCTAATAATGATCAGTGGCATGTTTTGTACTTTGTTCACTTGTAAACATGAATATGAAAATTTGTTGGTTTTGCACTTTGTTAAAGGTCCCACATTATACTGTTTTTCATCAATTTCACATAGCTGTCAAAGGTCCAACAACACTGTATTCGATATGCATTGCCTCAAACCCATCCGTGGTCCTGAATTTCAGCTGTCTAAAAGTTGCTCAAATGCAGGGCTCTCCTGAGAGCAGGCTGTTTCTGTGCCTGCACCTTTAAATGCTAATGAGCTCCGTCTGTCAACGCCTACTTGGAGAGCCTTGCCCAATGGCCTTGCGTGCTACACGTCTCTCAGGGAGATGATGCGTCTTTTGCTAGCCGGTGGCATGCACTAATGTTTACGGTGGATGTATCCCTATGGCTCACAGAGATGCTTTTGTTCAACCGTACAAGTTTGACCCAGGATTAGACCCAGAAGGAGAGGCTGCTGAAGAAACACAGACTCTGCGGCTGCAGCAGGACGTTTCAGAATGGTTAGTGTGTCTGAATAATGTTAGTTTGTTTGTATGTGTTGTTACAGTTACTACCA
>OMLP01032974.1:32177-50995 GCA_900302685.1 Spondyliosoma cantharus | reverse complement strand
TGGGTTAGATACTGTGTGTGAGAAACTGCAGCTATCTGACCTCTGACACATGACATGCCGGGAAGATCAAAGGGCATATGTGTTTGGAGGAGCGTTGATGGAGGAGAGAGTGAAGAAAAGGAGAATACCAAAGTTGAATACGGAGACTTAAACTTGGAGAAGCACCGAGTTGAACTGTAAAAGCAGCGAGCGGAGATTAAAAGCTAAAATGCAACCCTTTCATTCAGGCGCTGCGTGTAGCTGATGTTGTCATACCAGTTTGTAGATGTTGCAACTATACATAACCCCTATTTTTCTTCTGCATCTCGGAGCGGCAACAAAGATTGAGTCTGCATGACTGAAAGAGGAAATGGAGAGGAGCACAAGCCCCTGAGTTAATAGAGTTAGAGCACTCAAGCACAAATAAATTAGGTGTAACTTTGAATAGAATTTCTCAGACTAACTCTGTTAAAGTTAGGCTAACGAATGTAATTGCGTGTAAATGTCAAGTGACTGCCTCCAGTGAACGAATTTCGCAGTACACCCTTTATTCCAGCTGATGAAAAGCATTGATTGAACCGCCTGAATCCTCCGTATGGATGCGAGCCCATGCAGTGTGCGGCCGTCTCCGTCCAGCTCCTTGCGCAGTGGGGCGGCTGAGTCCACACCAGCTGGAGGTGTGCAGCGAGATCCTCTTACTATACATCCTGCAGGGCAATGACTGCAAGTTACTCACAGTGAGTCGGGTTGGGCTCTCTGTCAGCTAGAAGCAAATGTTATCCAACAGAGCAGAGCGGAAAAGAAAGGGCCTGCAAGATTTAGTAGGTGAGTGCTTATAAAAGGAGCTACCTCGTCAACAGTGGAGAGGATGGGCAGGGAGTCAGTTGACCTCCCTGCAAGGAATGTGTCCGTGGAAATACAACAATATAGCGTCTCTGTTCAAGCAGGGCTCGAATATTGAACTACAGCAACATTGTCATTGGCCATGTCCGTTCCTGATCGGCACTGCGTATGTGCAACTCTCAACCGAGTTGAGAAGGAAGCGAGATGGCTTCAATCGTTAGCTACTTCCTTCCTTTCTACAACCAGGTAATATAGTGAGAGTGCAAAGGGGTGATCCGTAGAGAGAGTGAGTGAGGGAGCCCTGCAATGACTGACTGATGGTGATGTTAGGCAGACATGAAGCGATATGAGCCCAGTGATTACAGAAATAAGCTCATGCCTTGATTCAGCGATCGTCATTTGAATGATCCGATATCGATTCGTAAAATCCAGACATCATTCTTTCAGTATAGCAGAAAGTTAACAACCGCCAAGTGGGAAAGGCGGAGTGAATCTGTAAAGGTTTTCTCTGTAATGTTTGTGTCTAAGTAGTCATGTAATAAAGGACTATACTGAGAGTCTCTCATCGTGTTTTGGTTTTGTATACACCAGAAAACTATGGATCCCGTTAATTTCTCAATAAGCAGATTAAATCACAGTTATCTCAGATTCTTTTTCATATCCAAGAAAGATTGGTATTATATTGAAACGTATCGACTAGATTCAAATCGAAACCTTGTGAAATAGAATGGAATGATTTAGAAAATCAGTGTCAACACCCAACTCTTGTTGTAATTACATATTATTCTACTTTAGACACATTGAGTAAGTGAGGTTTCCATTGCACGTCACTCAGTACAAAACTGGGACAGAGAACAGTTAAAAACATAACTACATTTGCATCTGTATGTCATTGTTATTGAGTCAGAGTTCATTCACCCAATCAGTCACCCTGGTGATATAAGCAGCGACATTTTGAGCAGCTGCGATAGCAAGGAGTTGACACAGTGCTGTTGTTTTAAACCCACAGGAGCATCTTGTTTTGGAAAGGGGATTTCTGACTCCAGGCTTTTTCTTTGTTTTTGGAAATGTTGCGCTAGTAGTCAGAGTTTTTCAGGATTTTTTCTGAATACCAAAAATGTACATCTAATGTACATGTATCCTGCCATTTATACTGGAATTCCCCTGTCCCACGGTTGCCTGCTTACTTTCAAACCTGGTCCAGAAATAATAAAATGTGCTTCTCAATTTTGTGAGATTCACCTCAAAGTTTCATTTCCTCCTGACTCTTGCGATCAAACTGAAATTCCAGTCTCAAGCCCAGGGGGGGTGCTGGGTTTACAGCAGGGCCTCCGCATTTGCCCCACCACAGGAATATATAAACAACACCCTCATCTGGGGCCTCATCACGGCTCCTCATTGACCCCACACATCGCCTCCTACGGGTCCTGTCTGGGGCATCCCCAGCTCCCTGGTCGCGGTTAGACGTGGAGGGCCCCTATGATGTTTGTTCATTTGTCAGATGGCATTTAACAGACTGTGTGGCAAGACAACAAGGCTGGTTTTAGAGGCTGGGGGTCAACAGAAATGGTTGTGCAGGCTGTTTTTTAAGCTGCGAGAGTAATGGAATAGACAATACTGTAAATGTTTATGAAGGATTATATTAATCCTGTTGTTTAGATTGTTGGAAAGACTAAATGATATATGAACTGATTGACAGATTAACAGCAGACCTCTGGTGTGAGTTGGTTATTATGTTCTCTAGTCATCGTCTGACCCCAGACAAATGGCAGAGGTGCTGCGGCAGAAGGCAAGGTGCTGCTCATGACACACTGATGAAGTCATATACCACAGAATTGGACACTTTTGTTGGATCAGCTCTAACCAGTGCTGAAGGTCAGTTATTATAAAGGAATTCAAAGTTGATGCATAAAACAATCCTGCCTGTCAAGTCATGTTTGTTCAACTTCAATAACAAGACAATGTTTTCCTCTTAATTTTACAGTTTTGATTTGTCAAATTTCTAAATTATAGGGTAACTCCACCAATTTTATACACATTTAAGTGTGTTAACATGTCTTAGGGAGTGCAGGTACATATGTGAACTAAGCTGAATAAAGCTTATTGTGGCTAAACTGATAAATTGCCTCCAGTGATGTCACTCAGTTGCGAAGTAAGCATTGTGGGTGATGTAGTTCTGAATAGGAAAAAGGTGAAACTCTGGTTCTGCCAACTCGATTTTCATCACTTGTTTTTTAAACCATACAGAATGATTTCAGCAGTGATGTAGGAGTGCAATGATAGGACAGCGGACTGCTTTTTCAAAACCTGCTGGCCACATTACCCACAATGCAACTTAGCCAATGAGTGACATCACTAAAAGCAATTTATTAGATTATTTTCAGTATACGTATTTTCTATCTTTTCTGTTTCATAATCTGTGTGTGATACAGGTTTTAGAAAAGATTTAAGTCCTTTACAATACATGTGGCTGTATGAATTAGTTAATCAGGTACAGTTAACATTTTGTCTTCATTTCTACATTATACGTGTTGTTCATGATAGATGACCTACTATGCCATGCTGCTTTGAAATCACAGAAAGAAAAACATTTAGAGAACTTGCCAGAGCAGTATTTTTGTATAAATATGGATGGAACATGGGACCCTCAAGTAGATGACCTCCAAGGTCTTTGTCCTCAAAGCTTGCACAGTTTGTGGAATATCAGATATGGCAGTGTTTTCATGGCAGTTTTCAAGTGTTTTTCAGTATCAAATTTGCTTCTGTTGCAATATAAGAGATTAACTAAAATCTAGGAGAGTGTGTGTGTATGCATGTGTGTGCCAGGTACTAATTTGTGTTGGACTTCTCTTCAGGGGCCCCTTTTATCTGGCCTGGAAAAACAACTGGTGGAAGGGGGCCCCTGTGGCAGGTCCTGACTCCGAACAATGGCGTCGATGCTAATGATTTGCTCTGCTCCACTAGCTCATCAAAATGTGTTTTTTCAGAGATTTTCTAAGGATTTCTGTTTTGTTCTCGTGGTGATGCGACCAATATCAAGCCCCAAACATAACAAGCGTCTCCCAAAAGTAATTATAAATTCATTACATAGTTCATTAATATTGGGCTTTATTGTCAGCTACTTCACAGACTGTCCAGCCGTTGTTTTTGTAGTGTTTGAGACAGGTGGTAGCAGAAACATCCAGTCATGCTGCATGTGGAAATGACACATGCACTTGGGGTTTAAAACCACACTGTTGCCAAAGGTCTGTGTTAGCAGATTAGAGTTCCCACTGCATGTGTTTCGTTAAGAAGAGAAGGGGAAAGACAATTACCCCAAAAGCCCTTAGCTCACACATGGAACAGTAATCGTCTGGATCTGTTTCATGTTCTTCATTTCTAATTCATGCTGAATGTAGGTTAAGCTTCTTTTGGGATGATTATTTTGAAAAGGTTTTTTTTTTTTTTTTCGTTTCTTAGCAGCCTAAAGCCTTCTGCTTCATGCATGTTGTGTGTTAGTTTGTTATTCAGATGGAAGGGCGTGTCTGTTGTTGTTGTTTTCATTCTACAACACTGATGAAAAAAGTTGTTTTTTTCATGACAATGAATTTGAAAAAAACGTACACATTTTAGGATTTCAGTCTGGAAAATGAGAATTGCCTGAGTTGAACAGCAGGAGTCCAGATGAATCAGTCATAGATCGTAGTCATAGATAACCCTTTTTTTTCAACTGGAAATGATGATGACGATAAAGGCTTGTTTCTGTCTAGTTCTAAAATTGGAAAATAAGACAAATGATGCATCTATTATAGCCCCAATTAATATATAACTGTATTATTGTCCCTTTGGAGCTGCAATCTATAGTGCATTAATTGATTAATTAATTAAATTCACACTCAATGCACACTCGATATTTCCGGCGACCAAGCTGGCAAACTTCTGGTTTGTCGCAGACCAACATGAATGATGATAAAATATTTCAATCGTGCGGCTTTTCTAGACTTTACAAATTTAATCAGAAAGGATGGCTTAAATTCTGACAATGAAATTAGTCATTTTTCGGGGGGGTTGTGAGGCTCAACAACAATCATCCACCTTTTTACAGACGCATCTTTTACAGTGTTAGCTTATGGGCCCCAGTGCATCACTTGATGATGTAATTACACGGTTTGGCCACTATGAAAACTGGCTTCATGGCCTGGTACTCTTCCAGGGGCCTTGATCTCGACGATGAGGCCAGCCATCTTCTTTGCAGAGGAAGTTCCAGTCTAGCCAACTGCTATAAGTACTCCTCCTCTACTCGTTGGCTTTACCAGCAGACTAAAAACCACACCGCCATCCACTGTATGGGAGTATATAACATCATGATATTCACTGACGGGTGTGCTGTCTTGTATACACCTTAGTATGACTAAAATCGGACCAGATTGGATTTCTCATAGTCTGATTAAAACACCTAGATTATTCGATTGATAGTCGCATTACTTGTGCATGTATACGTTACATCAGTTGGATTCGGATTTTACACTCTGCGCAGGCTCGAGATTTTTTTCCCGGGGCCGTGAGCCGGAAGTAGAAGGACGGCGGCGGCGGTGTCTTTCCTCCGAAATCACCGCAAGCAAGAGCGCCATTGTGAATCTAGTTTCTGTAATTATCATGTACACCATATAGGAAATGTACAAAGATGTAGCTTCGTCCTGCTCTTCGTACGCCATCTTTCTCGAATGCTGAGGGAGAGTTTGTTGCTGGTGACGTAAAGAGGTCAGCCGGAGGTGGCTCTATTACCACTAGTTGAAATTGGTACAGCGCCACCTATCGTACCAGGGTATGACATACTTCGGCCAATAATTCAATTTTCTCACTGGCATGTATACTCGGACAATTGCAGTTGTCCGATTGAGTAGCACAGTCGAACTATGGCTGTAATCTGACTAAGCTGTGCATGTAAATGTACTGACTGATGCCAGAGCTGATGCGTGCTGCGTGATGCATGTATGTGTGACAAGGTGGGTGGGGCTGGAGGGCGGATGATCTGTGTGTGATGTAAAATTCTTATTTTAACTTCCTGGGTGGGTCTCAATCTACCTGGGTGGGGGGGGTTCGCCCAAGTAGAGCCTATGTATGGGAAACATTCAGGTAACACAGAGAGATCAGAGAAAATGAAAGCACATTCACTAATAGAAATGTTAATATGACCTGTAGGGGCGTAACAACAACTGAAATAGTGTCAAGATAATAAAAGCAACTCGGAAGAGAATTTCAGACTCTGGCTCCTTTTCATCTGTGCATAGCTAGCCAATCACAACATGAATGTGATGTGAATGCCTCACTGTCAGTTTTGAAAAGTAACAGAACTTGTCAAACCCGGGTCATCAGTTCCAACACTGTGAGGGTGTGAAAGGAGGGGGTTTCTGTGGCTATCAGACCATCTTACAAGGACTTTTAATAAAGCATACTAGCAGCTTAAAGGGCAGTATGTTTGGCTTAAAACTAATATCTGTTTTTACAAGTGGACTAACACTTTCATGCACTGATGTCTCATTATAGACTGCTGGACAGTGACAACTGGCTGGCTGGTTGTTCCTGCTGTCTGTCTCTGCTCAGTGGTTTGCTGGCTGCAGGGTTCTGCTCCAAAAGTGGCTCCACTCCAACGAGCTGGCATTCCTGCTGCCGCGGACTTGAGCCTCAGGACATGTCCACATTTAACACTCCCTCTGGGCCTCAGATTATATAATGTCGCCCACCGGTTCTCTGTAGTCGACACCAACACGCATGGATGCACACATGTAGATGAACATGTAGACAGTCAAATACGCACAGACTCATGTTGTAGTGTGGGTTGTCGATGCTGCAAGGCAGAGACAGATGGTACAAATACAGTAACTGCTTTAGATAATGTTAAACATGATACATTTCTATTTTATGGTGTGTACTATTCTGGTCCTACAGTTTCTTGTTCTGAAGTGCAGGACAGGACTTCCAGTTGTGAAAAATAACTGAGGTCTTGCACATTTTAATGCAAACTATCGGCTCGCAGCCATTTGTTTGACATGCTTCTATCAGTAAAATCACAATTTGCTTTAGAAAATATTCAGCAGTAATATAAGTGACACTGCTATTTGTTGTTGAATGGTTAAAACATTATTAAAAACATTTAGGGAATGCATGCACGGAGGTCCTGATAGAAAACATGACGGTAGATTGTCTCGACTGCCTTTTCATTGCGTGTTCATTGTCGAATGAGTGCGGTGCAGAAAGAGTTCAGCTCAGAGGTATCACTACCTTTGCAGATCTCTATCTGCACTAATCTGCACTACACACACAGTGCAAAATCATGCACTGTGACTAATGCGATACTAGAATTGTGTGTACATGAAGCCAGCTTTCATTCTGATATTCAGATATTAAATATTTTTGTCCCCGGTGGCCACTCTACAACCCTTCTACTATGCACCTACTATACAATATAAAAGCTGTGCTGCACTCGAACTAACAAGAGACGCCTGAAAGTATTTCAAAATGGCACCGTTTCCTTTTCACATATAGGCTGCAGCCGTTTCACCTCAAATACCCTGACTTGCTCTTGGACTGTCTGTCCAAATGGTTGAAGAGCGTGAGCTGGGGGAACAAAGCAGACCATTGGCTGCTCTAGCTTTGGCTGGAAGGGGTTTAGGGCGGCGGGTTCGGAGGTTACCGGGCCAGCTGAGCACAATGAGGTCACACTGCCCGGGACTCAGCCAGCACAATGAGTACAGCAATAGAGATCTGCAAAAGGCACTCATTCCCTCCCTATGAAGCATGGAGTGACACCACAGAGTCAAGATATGCTGTGCATTTGTGAGCTTCATTTTAAAATGAGACATCTGCCAATTAAAAAATATGATACTTTAAAGATAACCTACTTGCTATTGGTATTATATTGTGTTTTCCTAAACTACTTTCTCAAACATGAGCCACAGGTTAACAGAAATGTGCAAAATGATTTTATTGAAAATGTTTCTTCAGTTATGTGTTATGTTAGCATTCATAAATGAACAAGGAGTGTCACTGTACTCTCTGTAGACTTGAAGGAGTCACTTGGAGACATTAAACTGACGATCACAATAGAATGAAAGATATTGCAGCCTCTCTACTAGGCCAACTCCTTTAAATAGTCACTCTCACAAGGTCTCAGAAGGCCACCATTGCCACATGTCATCACTAGTGAAGTAAGGCTTCTCTGTTGCCAAAACAAGGCTTTGCAATTGTGCGTCTGCATAAAATTACACAGAGGCAAACTCGTGGCTGGCTTCATGTAAATCCCAGGTAGCCATGTGCTGGTTGTGCTTCTCGGTGTAAGGCAGGCGAATGACACACTGCTATTTTCTGGGCTGGATGGCGGAGTCCAGCAGGGTCCTGTCACCTGTAGTATATTATGACTCCCTGATTGATCCCACTTCATACTGACTGCTGCTACATCGCTCAGCCTGCAGGCTGCTCTGCTCAGTCACAGCTCCAGTCAGTGACACAGAAATAACAGATTGCTAAAGCCTGGTGTTTCATCAAGGAAGCAGGCACAGGCGCTGTAGTGGCTCCACTCTGACGGAGACAGATGCTGATTTTTGTATGGTTATTGTTTTAACCTGAGTCTCTTCACTTTGGTTCAGTTTCATTTTGGTTTGATTTTCTAACCCTGTGAGTGACACTTGCCCAGGTAATGACACAAGCAAAGAATTACAAGCCTAACCCTACACATAAATCATAGCATAAGTAATTTATCAAGAGCATCAAATTCACTCCATTAGCAATGGCCTCTTGACTGGCCTCTAACAGCCGTAGTATAGAAGGTTAATGGGCCAGGAAATGAGAGTTTGTCGAGCTGTTCTGTGCTCTTCTCTCAGTGGAAGGCGTTCTGAATGTGTGTTGGTTGGGCCTAACACTCAAAAATATATCCAGCAAAAATAAAAAAAAATACTATGATATTCATTCAGTGAAGAGTCTTGGCTCCTTGGTCACTTTTTACCAAGCATGGATGCAAATGCACATTTTAAATGTATGAGTACCAGAAGAATGATTTCCATGGTTGCTAAAACTATTCATTTATAACTGGCAGCGATTAGATGTCATTGACGTTTTTTTTTTAATTTGACGTGATTCATTTTTCTCTCTCATTTCTTTCCATTTATTGCTGTACAAAAATGAACATGGAGGAAAAGCTTTTTTGCTTTGTCAGATCAGCCCCCCTCTGACTTTTTGCAATTACACCACATTAATGTATGAGCCCAACATCCCCAGGGGAGCTACTTTGAGCTTGTGAATAATAACTTTGTTTTCTAGCGCGAATAGATACTAGCTTTGCACATGTTTAATGTTAAGGCGTTGTGTCTGCAGCTTTAATGCTGTCTGCGACTTTGCCACCGTGTTCTACCATTTTGTCAGTGTCCAGCTACGTTAGCGCGTAGGTTTTTTGTGAGACATGCAAAATTACTCAGACATGATAGACATTTCTTTTAGATTTGGTGTGACTTTCACTTCTCGAGGATATAATTATCAGAAAAGTACTTCTCGAATAAACTTTGACACTTGCCTGAGACTCAACATGTGTTTTACGTTTCCTTCATTATCAAAGTAATTCGGTGACAGTTGAATGTCAATCTATGGACACTGTGCAAACAGGAACTGCTTCTCGCTCATTCAGCTTTCCTTTAAAGGGGCATTATGTAGGTTTGGGGAAGAAATTCAACTCAGACTTTAAATGTTAACAAAACTCATTCGGTAGCCATAGGATCTCATTTCCACAAGTGAATAAACACGCTGTTCTCAGGGGAAAATAAGGTCTGCAGAACACTGTTTGAAGCTAGAAAGGTGGCAGGTTCCGCCACAGATAAACAAAGTACAACAGTATAAAATTGTGTTGTCCTTTAAGGTCAGTTTGTTTATTGGGTTTATTCAGTCATGAAAACAAAGACAGTTTATTTATTTAGTTTGTTTAGGCATAAAAAAATCAGTCAAGATCTTTCTCTTCTGATTACTATTTCCTCCCCAAAACTGCGGGCTGGTGCAGCGGCAGACTTTATTAAAAATCTCTGCTTTATAGCGATGTCTTTGGTGTCTTGACCATCTTGTTTGCTGATGTTCACTTTTGTCTGTTGAGCCACCACAGTAGCGTCCATCAGCCAACATCAGTGCAGCATTAACAGTACAGCACTACGACAGTAACTCAAAGGACTTATGTAAAAACAATCCATAAACTCATAACACACGGCATGTCTGTGCTTACGTAAGGGAAAGGATATACAGTGGAGAGCACAGTACTCGTTGATGAGTGTGTTGAGGCTCAGAGGTGTTGATGTCTGCGACAGTGTTGACAATATCTACACAACAGCCCCCCACAGGCCTGTGATCACCTGTGTGAAAGCAGCGATATAATGCCCGCCAGAGACTATCATCTCCTTTTATTTGTAGTGGCTCATCATCGCAGCCAGCAGACAAAGAGTCCCCTCAGACCTCCGCTGCAGCTCTGTGGGTGACGGGCTACCCGAGGGTATGTGTAGGCTTTTTCTTTACTCTTTACACAATTACGTTTGGTCTGTCAGTCCGTGTGTGTTTGTCTGTTCGAGAGCGCAACACAAAAGGCTCAATTTCAGCTCTCCTGTGATTGAGCATGAAAAAGCTAGTCCATACGCACGCTGCACACAGTTTGATCCACAAATCAATCGGTCGTTTTTTTCCGTGAAATGTTGGGATCTATATAAAAGGAAAAAAGATTTGGACATTTTCAAATGATCAGGAAGTCATTAGCAATTGTAGACAAAGCATTGAACACTTAATAAAAAAACACTAATAAACCTTTGGATAAAAGCAACACTGTTGATATGATGTTTAAAGGTCCAGTCTGTAGGCTTTAGTGGCAGCGAGTAGTGAGGTTACTCCTGATGTATTCTACCCTACGGTGGCCACTAAAACCCCTAAAAAACAGTCAGTAGCCCTTTTTAGATAGAAAAGGCGGCACATTTGCTCCAAGGTAAGGGCGGCACATTGCCGAAGTTGGGCAGTGAACAGTGACAACAAATTTGTCTTCAAAATAAGAGCTGTACATTGCACCCCATTGAAGTTTAGAACTGGGTTCTTAGCGGGGGGCTTTTAATTTGAAAGTAGCGACCGTTTGTAGCTTGCCGGCTGCTACACAACAAGCGGACAGCTAGCTACAGAGACAGAGGAGACGCTAGCATCTCCTGGATCTCAGCGGCTTTCCAGTTGCTCATCTTGACATCCGCGGATGAAGTGATGGACTGACTGCGGTGATCAGCTGTTTCCTGGTTTTAAAACTCCCCGGTGGTGGGTCGCACAACAGTGCAGGTCATCGACACCTCCGCCCATCTCACGCAGAGGCCAGCACATTGACGTCTCGTTTTTAGATAGCAATGGAGGTGGATATAAGTGTACCCTCCGAGGCGGCATATTGGCGGTCTGTTTTGGGATGCTGCCTTCTGTCTAGCATCGCGGACCAGGCCGGCCAATTGGCGGCTTATTGCCCAGTGTAAAAACGACTAGTGTTAGGTTTGTCTGTTCTGGGCTACTGTAGAGAGGCTCATGCTAAGGTAAAGAAAACATGAAAACACAGTCACGTCTATGATATTCCCTTTCTGCAAATAGAGCCTCCTCAGTCAAATACCCTGGACCTTAGCTGTAAGTCGAGTGACTCCGTTAAGGTTGATAATGATCTTTGCACCAAATCATGCAGCAGAACTTTCCAAGAAGTACAATGTCATATCAAACTGTCCAGCAAAACACTCTGTCCTTTATCCCCCCTCCCCGTCCGTGTCCTGTACCATGACTTTTTGACACATCTGTCTGTTTGGTATTTAGATGTTATTTACAAACAAACAACAAACTATACCGTAACCGCAGGCAGATGTCCTGTTGCTTCCAATGTGCCTTTTTAAGTGGTTAACGTTCATTTATCCACACCAGTAGTGTTTCCCTTGACTCCCCTCGGTTATTTTCCGATGTAATTGGAAACTGTGTGTGTCTGTGTGCGGGAATAAGATCACAATTTTTCTTGCTGGCCTCAAGCATGCTGCGTCTGTCTCAAATGAAAAAAAAAAAAAAATCCACTCAGGTCCTCTCCCCTTCATAAATCTGTCATGGTCTCTGGACCTGATCGGCGGTTCTGTGTGTGTTCCCCTCAATCCGATCCGTCAAGTTCTTCCCAGTTTGAGATTTACTCCATTTCTCCAAATTACTTTAAGCTTTTCAGAGGCCACAGTTTCTTGCCATTTAATTTGACAAAACTTTCCATAATTTGAAGTTTCTGAAACCACTACGCGTCCATTTTCACCCTGCTGCTGTCTGGCTGTACGTGCCACACAGAGCCGCTTCTTTCCTCCGGCTGTGAGTCTCCTAAATCCATCCTCCACACTCCACCATTAAAAAATGGTTTCATAACAAAGTTTTGTTTTTATGGCTTACACAAGCATTCATTTATATAATTTTTTAATAAATAATAAATAATAATAAATAATAATTTTCATGAGAAGCATAGTAGGACAACATCCTGGTCCTGGTTGAATAATTATGAATTAACTGAGTTTTGAGAGTGTGGCGTGTGACAGCATCTGTTCTGTAACCGTGGTTATTTGTCATAGGGTCGATTCTTCCGGCGTCATGTTCTTTTGCTACTTCATAAGCGGAGAAAATCCAAGTGGCCAATACCTCCATTGCCTGGAGAGCTGGTGCTAACAACATACTCTCAGATACAGAAAAGTACAAAATGTATCTCTAAATGCTTCTTGCTGGTTGCACATTTTGAGAGATAGCTGGTTTTCAGCACAATCTTGGTCCATTTCTGCCTGGATGTCGGCGAGAGATAAAGAAAATGAGCTCATCCTGCTAATGTGAGGATGTGATGGTATAATTTTCCGCTCTGGTCCTTGTGCAGCATGGAGATGACACTTGTAAGGAGCTGAAAGGAAAGAGCTGCAGGGCAGAGATGTTTGGCTGTGATTTACCCATCGGATGTCTTCCTTTTTTAGTGTTAATTTAGTTTTGCGAGCCATATTTAATTAAGGTTTTTCCATATTCAAATGTGAGACAATGTGCAAGCCATGTGTCACCACCTGCACACTCAACGCGTACATGCGCGAGCACACAGACACACACACGCAAGTGCATTACTGAGCTAATGAGTGATCTTCCTCATGTTGACAGCGTGATTGGATGTGGGCTGGAGCATAGCAACAGGACCTCAGGGCAGGTTAGATGGCACAAAGACCCTCTTGTAGTCATCTGTCCCTCCCTGTGAGCTCCTGGCACATTCGCTTGTCATGTGCTCCTCTGTGACAACAAGTCTCTCATGTCTTCTTCTTCTGCTATCCTTCCGTGATTGTGTGTGTTCAACGTGAATCAGTGGTCACATTTGTTGACCCTCTGTCAGTGAATGTCGGCAATTTCAGAATGTTTGATCCATTTTTGTCTTCACCCTCTCATCCATCTGCAGTTGAAAGTCAAAGTTAAAGTGGAATCTGCAATCCTTTAAATGTGTGTAAATTAACATAAATATTGAATTCAAATCTGAAGAGACCTGCAACGATTTGTTGATGTATCTATTTGTCGGTCGTGAGAAAATGAACTGTCAGCAGTTTGAAGACGTCACTTTGGGTTCTGAACGCTTTCCTCATTTTCTGACATTGACATTGACTAAATATTTAATGGTTAATGGTGAAAATAATCAGCAGAGTAACTGATATGAAAGTAATAGTTAGTTTTAGTTCTACTGTAGATGATTCACGACAGTGATTGTGTTTGCTCCTTCTGCCTGCTGAAAAAGCTGATGAGTTGACAAGATGTACTTTGGCCAGCCTGTGGTGTTTGCATGCAGGAGAGCAGTCGGCCAGATCTGTGCCGATGATGTAATGAGGATGTTTGACCTGGATCGGATAATGTGTTGAGCCCTGACTGCTGCTCTGCACGGCACTGCATTTCGAGGTTTAGCTGTTTCCTAAACCTGTGTTTCCACCCTACCCCATGGCACCACCACCCTCCTCCGTCTTTTCCCTAAACAGTCCATCTGTTTAAACTATTCACAAACATTGTCCTTTCCACGCTCTTGCAGCTCTTGAGGGTATTTTGTACCTGCAGATGACGTGTTTTTAAAGGAGCTTTAAAAATATCCCTGATGGGCCACAGTTACTGTGGAAATAGATGCAACCATGTGCACTGGACATAACGCCGAATGTAAGTTATGGGCTTAATTTTACACGTGGCAGTTTTAGTCTGGATGTTATTTATAAATGTTGGTGGCTCCGAGTGGGTGTGATAATGCACAGCCTCTGTCATGGAGCAGCTGGACTGAGGGAGCATGGAAGTATAGCAGGGAGGCAGGGGACAGGACAGACAGTGGAGCCAGTTGTTTATTTTAGACCTCCTTTATTGACCTCGACAAATAAAGAGGGCAGCATCAACAGTGAACTGTGTGTTCATTCTGTTCAATTGTACCATTTCTTTGCAAACCACTTGTCAAAGTAATTGAGAGCCTCAGGCAGCAAGTGTCATTTGGCTACCGTATAAATAAACAACCGTCAGTAACGCGATTTATCTTGATATTGATTTCTTTTTTTAAACAATTAGATGATGCAGCTGTATGCGCTCTTTGCCTTGTTTTAAAAAAAAAGGAACAACGCCTTTCTTAAGTATAGTTTCCTTCATATTAATGGTGCAATACGTAATAATTGGACACCCGGAATCCATACTCGTATAGGGCAGCATATCACTGATCACCGGCTAACTGCTGCCAACTGTATTCTTTTAATAGCTCCATGATTTTATCTACTGTTAGCTTGTTAGCTCAGTAAGCTGTGCAGCCAGCCGGACTACCAGAGTGCATAGACCTCTTTGACATAACGTCAAAACGTTGGTTTCTTTACATTCTGGTTGATTTTTGAGATGTTTTAAACTAATTTTCTACCATGTTGCACCTTTTGAAGCTCTGGGTTTTTTTTGCTTTAACATATCTTTTTTTGATTTAAATGCTGATTGCACAATTATGACTGGTGTCCTATAAGCCTTGCTTTGCAATTCTATCTGCCAGGGGATATGAAATATCAAAGGAAATTAAGCTTGAGGAAAAGTTGAAAAGTTTTCTGTTTCCACTTTTAGGAAGGAAAAATGAATTAAATCAGCTAACATGTTTGATTTGTTGCCCTTTTTTTCGGCAGCATTTTAAGATTTTATGAAAAGCTCAAGGAGACCATAAATCATGTAACGCCAGAAAGAATATGATTTCCCCTAGTGAACATTTGTTTTAAACGACCATGCCATGTTTTGCATGTTATTGCCTTTTTTTATGATATCATCATGTCATCAACAGGATACCTGACATCTCTACTGAATATTATCAAAAGTGTCCCTCTGTAGCTATGACACATCGTGATAGATGATTGAAACTATGAAGACTAGACACCCCGCCGATCCCTTTATTTCAACATGCATGCATAGATTTTTTTTATTTAACTCAAGGCACAGTAGACTATGATTATGATCATGTTGCCAACCAGTTCAACCTCCTGCGAGGCTGCGTGTGTGACTGCACCACAACAGAACTCATCATACTCATTATCATGCATTTCATGGAAAATGGCAACAAAAAGAGTCCGACAGCTGTAGGGGAGTGAACTTGTGCTGTTGAAATCTTGGTGAACTGGATGATGAAATGATACTCTTTAAATCAAAGCACATTGTAATATCTTTTGTCTGATTGCCATGTTTGACTCTTTCCGCCGAAGCAGATGCTCCCATTTCCTGTCATACAATTTCAGTGAGAACGACATGAGGCAGCTGAGCCAGTATATAAATTGTGAAACACCGCGCACTGTATAATTTTATCTCTTGACTGTCAACAACAACTGGCCCAGACTAGAATAGACTCCCTCAAGTTAGTCCAATCAGGTGGAGAGTCTCGATAAAAACTAATAATAACTGATTTGATAACTAAATAATTGATAACTGGCCAAACGATCTCAGTGTGCAGCAAGTGTGCAAGGATGTTGTAATGTTATTCAAATGGAATCCCATTTACACACACACACACACTATGAAGTGTGCATTTGGCATATTCATGCATATTGCATCAAACAGGTTGCTTCACATATTGGTTGGAGATATTTTGTTGGAGCTTCCCACATGTATTGCTTCGACAAAAATCTTTCTACTGTACTGATATGAACTTAAACCTACTTGAGGACACAAGATGACTGCATCCATCAATCCAAAAGTCTGATGTGCTTTCAGTTCAGTAGTTCAGTAGTTGTCAGTAAAGTTAATTGACCTCAATTGTAAATAAAAACATGCAAAATCTCCTGTCTGGGTCTTTTAAAACACAATGAAACTAGCTGCAGCATCACACGGCATGTTGTCTCTGTTTGCCCTTTTTGATTCTGGCATTCACACGGCTTTGGTGTAAAGGAGAGAGTTGAGGTTGCTTTGAACGGTGGGTGGCACAGTTTCCTAACAGGAAGCACTTGCGTTGATGAATGGCAGTTTTTCCTCGGAGGAAAGAGTGGGTGACACGAGTCGGTGTTTAATTTCACTTTGCTCACGTCGGTGAAACGAAGACGCCGGCATGTTCTGAAAATCTTGGGGCATTTAAAAAAGAAAAAAAAACAAAAACAACAACTCTCAGCTGGGCTTTAAAAGACTCGTCACACCCTGCTAATAACTTGTGGTTGTGACAAAGCTAACTGAGCACGACAGAGATGTCGATTATGATTCAAGACCAATTCAAGAGGGATTGCAGGGTTGTTTCTGTTGCTTAGGTGGCTCGTGTTGTAATATGAAGCACACTGGCCCTCAAGTGAAGCTCATCGGAACAGATCAGTCAGCAGAGGAGGATGTCTGCTACTTAGATTGTTTGGTCTGTCCTCACACAGTTGCCCAGAGCCTCTCCCTGTTTGGAGGCTCATGGTGTACTGAATGCTCTGTGTCTTTGGCAGGACAAACCGGGGAGGGCTTGGCTTAAAAAATTTCTTTTTGTTGACTTTGTTGACTCTGCTTGTTTTCCACTGAGGGCCGGTCGACTCGGTCGGAGCTCTGACGTTTACTCCTGTTCTGTATTTCATTTGCTGCAGGAACTGATGAGTATTAACAGATGCTGTGATTGCGATTGAGACATGATATATATGCTGTTGTGACAAGACACTGTGAATCTGTCTCAGCCCAAATAAACTTGTCCCGGTTAGAATCACACCACTCGGCCTTTGAGGCAACAACAGCGGATGATTTAGTGCCCACTTCAGTCATTCAACAAATGTCAAATAGGAATTTTTGAGGTTTTCAAGAACAACAACAGCAAGTTGAACACTCAAGATGGAAGTGGAGTTGCTGTCTGTGGTTCCACAAACAGAGAGAGAGGCTGAGATCCATTATTCCCTGAAGAAAGAATGAGTATTGGGTTTTTATTTTAGTGTGAAATGGATTTGTCTGATCTTCAGATTTTTGATCGATATCCAAGGTGCCCACAATCTACTTTTCAGGCAAATCGTAGAGACATTATAGAGCAAAATTGAATGTCCTTTTCTGTTTTGTAACTTGTAACTCATTGACTAGAGGTTCATAATTGTGATTAAACACATTTCTGCTGCAATGGATCTCTCTATAAAAAAAAGACATAAGTAGCATGGAATCATGGGAGTTGCTGTCTTTATTCTAATCAACCACCATTGCTGATGAAAATCCACGTCGCTTAGGCAGACGGTTCACAGACGGGTTAATGTTTTAAAGTTTTACTTACGTTACATTTAGTCATCCTCACTCACTTCCTTCCTCGCTCCCTGACGCTCTCTGGAGGTTATTAGAACTAAAAAATGGAACCAAACACAAGACTAAAAATACAAAAGCTAAAGTTTACTTGGTAGCTTGAAGTTAACGCAGGAGTGGCAGTCAGTGGATCAGACAAGGCGGACAATTGGCGGACAACAAACTTACATGGATCAGGCAAAAATCTCAGTCAGAACATGCTGTAGTCTTACATAGTTGAAAACTAGAAACAACGATGGTTATTATGATGGAAAGCAGGTCTGCGATGAAAACTCTGGCAAAATGGGTGGTATGAGTACTGAAATGACTGTTTGTGTAACCGAAAACAGGTGATGATTGAAACCAGGCGGGAAACTGAACAACAGCAGGAAGTCCAACGACAGAAATGCAAAATACAAAATAAGTCCATCGGAGTCGGCAAAGTTATAGTGACGGATGACAAAATCCACCATTACCTTTTTAAAAAGTTTAAAAATTGGAAATTGGAATTGGAAAAGTCATTTTTAGACATTTTAATGCAGAAATGTTACTTATTATATCTTTAAATAGATCGCTCACAGACAGTCGGAATGTTGAGCATCAGAATATAAGGGGTAGAATAAAAATGGCAAGCACCCTTGTTTCAACTTGGATGGTTTTGTACAGTGATGTAAACCTTTTACCTGCACACATAGGAATAGATAGATGACCAGAAAGAGCTACATTCACCCTGTATGGGCTGGTATGGAGAACCCTGTACAGCTGGTTAGGACAGGGTTTGGATTTGTTTGTTTTTTAGCAGTTGTGTAATGCTCGCTGGAAAGCCATTCTCTTGATTTCTCATCCACCCATTCTCAACTCGTAAATATGCCACGATTCTGCACAGTGGGTGAAAAAGAAAACCAATGTAGTTGTTCCCTGCATCCTTGCCAGCGTTGCGTGAAGGGGCCGAGGGAGTCGACTGATTTTGCTTAAACCTGATGTGGAACTGCGGGTGGTTTGGCATCTCGGAGAGTAGAAACACTGGAAGCCGGGATGGATTCATTCACTTAACTGGCAGTTCACCAGTCGAGTGAAATGAGTATGTCTGTTGTTGCTATGGAGTTGGATTGGTTTGGATGCAGTATTCTGCGCTTGTGTGTGTGTGTGTGTGTGTGTGTGTGTGTGTGTGTGTGTGTGTGTGTGTGTGTGTGTGTGTGTGTGTGCGTGCCTTGAGTAGATGTGTGCCCTCTGGCCTCTGAACTTCC
>OMLP01032974.1:0-18306 GCA_900302685.1 Spondyliosoma cantharus | reverse complement strand
GGCACCAGCTGTATAGAAAGCCGCAACATATTTATAGTGAAGAGAGGGCACTTTGTCACGTTTTGTCTATTATTGGCGCACCCACGGGGGCATTTTGTTGCATTTTTCCAACTGGTGCATTAAAATATGCACTAATGCTGCGCCATTAATAAAATAATTGCGCAATATAAGTGCAATATCCAAATCACGAGGTAAAATATGTGACAAAACAACATTAACAAAGAGCTATAGTGCTGCAAAGATATCCTGGCCTACATATCTTGTTCTCCAGATGTAAGAAAACATGTGGAAATAAAAACAATAGCTGAAAAATAATCCCTATATGATTTTCTTTTTAACGCCAACAAAACTATAGCGACTCAGCAGAGCTTTGAAGGATCAGTTTGCAGCTTCACGAGAGCCTCTCTCCTACATCACACAATCCACAGAGACCTCCATGGATTATTTACATGTAGTCTGACTCAAAGTGTATTATACATGCATGTACTGTAAGTAGGATGTGTGCATTGTCAATATGTACTCCAATATGTATTCTTTATTCCTACATGTCATCTTCCATGTAGTCTTTGAAGAGGATCAAGCGATCGGACAGGCGAGGAGCAGAATCGGTCACGGAAGAGAAGTTCACGATTCTGTTCGAGTCCCAGTTTAGTGTCGGCGGCAACGAGCTCGTCTTTCAAGTGAAGGTAAGAGGGTGCAGACAGACGAAGTGGAAGAAAGCGCTACATTATCCTTTACACACAAAGTTACTAGCCATTCAGACATTTATAGAAGTGGGACTCATTCATAAGCCGAGAGACGAGACTCAACTGCAGAAACTTTCCCACAGCTAAAAAAGCTTTCGAGGAAGTGACTACCACCAGTGACCAGGTCTGAATTAAGTTCTGTGGAAATAATTTTAACCGCCCCCAAAAAAGTCCTTGCTTGGAGCTAGGACTTTCCGAAAATCCTCAGCATGGAGTCACAGAAGAAAGCGTACAACAGATGAGCGGAGACGAAGTCCAGAAATTGTTGTTGTGCAATCACATGCAAAAATGACGCATGAACAACGGCTTGAAAATGCTTATTCATATATCAGCAGACTAATTTGCGTAATCTGTGCTGGACCACTGTGGAAAGGCAGACAACTACGGGCTGAAGAAGTCTTTTAGTTCCTTGAAAAGCTTCTCCTGTGACTTTCCTTTCCAAGTACTTTGGGTGGAAACGTGACACAAAGCACTGAGCATCCAGAAACAGTGATCCGCAGTGCACCATATCAGCCTGACCAATCTCACTAATTGCCATTCCTCGTCATTCCAGTAAATTTACTCTGTGGTTTAAAAAGCTTTTGCTCACCAATGAGGACGCAGAAATACTATAAAGGTCATGTTGTTTTCGCAAAATGTCCAGCGATTACTGACACAGCCTGCTTTTCTTTCTAACAGACGTTATCACTTCCTGTAGTGGTGATAGTTCACGGTAGCCAAGACAATAACGCCACAGCCACCGTGTTGTGGGACAACGCTTTTGCAGAGCCGGTGAGTAAATGTGTGTGTGTGTCGGTGTTGGAAATTATTTGTAGATGTGATTCAACTTTCATGTGTTTATTAGTGTTTCAGACACCTATCAGGTCAATAAAGACCTGAACTGAACTGAACTATCACATAAGCTTTACAGTTATGTATCAAATGTACGCATAACCCTACCCTACCCTACGCATACCTCCACAGCCAACAGCCCCCTTTTTGTGCATCAATTTGTTCTCACTCATACATACCTGCCACCTAAATACAGAAGATCCATGCATTATTCACTGAGAAAGTCATGAAAATGTCTGAAAACGCAGTGTAAATGAAAGTTAATAGAAATTTCTGGATTTGTCCCCTTTATCCTGATCCGCTCTTAAAGTTAATGGAGTCCATTCCAGGCCAAGACCCATTCTCCATCCAAGTATTGTGGAAATCCGTGCTGTAGTTTTTGTGTAATCCTGCTGTAAAGCCAACCGACCAACAAACAGAGGTTGAAACATGACCCCCTTGGCAGTGGAAATAAAAGATTTCCAAATTCCAAAAACAAAAGGTCAATTCGCTCACACACTTACCCTCTCTGCATTGATTTATTAAAAAGGTTGGCGTTTTGAGGACCTTGACACAATGATACGTTGCTGCAATACAAACTATAATTGCATGATAGTTCACAGCTGCGTTGGTGAACAGCAGCTCCTTAACTTATATACAATGGATATGGACTATGTCTTGTGTATATATTACAAAATAAAAATAAATGAGATCGCAGACATTGTGTGCTTTGTCAGTTGTAGAAACTTTAATGCAACTGAGTGACATCACTGGAGGCAAATTATCAGATTACATGTGGCATCCTCTGGAGCAACAAAGGGCTTTATAGTACTTTATTATTATGCATTTGTGCTCCCCAGGACCTGTAAATACACTTTGGTGTGTATAATTAGTGGAGCTACCCTTTTAAAAATTAGCTAAATCCTTCCGGAAACAGCTGTCTACTCACTTGTATACATGCTCATGTTTGCACATTTTCTCTGTGCGTTTCTTAATTCTGCTGCCACATCGGTCGTGTCGATAAAGCTTGTTTAAATCCGATGTTGTCTCCTCTGCTGTCTGCAGGGACGAGTGCCTTTCCTCGTGCCAGACAAGGTGCTCTGGCCTCAGCTTTGCGATGCCATCAACATGAAATACAAGGCTGAAGTGCAGAGTAACCGGGGCCTGTCGGAGGAGAACCTGGTCTTCCTGGCTCAAAAGGCTTTCAGCAGCTCCAGCAACAACCCCGATGACTACCGCAACATGACTATGACTTGGTCGCAGTTTAACAGGGTACGTCTCTTTTCTGCAATGAATATGAACACACGGTTTGTATGAAGAGCATACTACTAATTCTTTACTATCAGTGGTAAGCTATGGATATTTATAAGACCTAAAGAAGGTTTTCTTCTCTTTGCATTTTTAAAAAGCCCACAGGCCTGTTTCAATAAGCCGTTTCAGCCACATGCTTGTTCTCCATGGAGAGGTTTACTGTTGGTTATTCATGTATAGAAAATTTCGTGCTCCATTTGCAGCGTCCCCACAGCCCTATTCTGTGGTCGACTTGATTGAGAACGCCTCATTGGTAGCCAGGTCTTCATCTTAATGGGCCTGTTTGTCCACTCAGTGAAAGGCTGGAGGCCTAATTTTCTCGGTCAAAGTGGCTGGTTATGGCAGAAAACGCACTCACATTCAGCACACACCATCAGTCTCATTACATTACGGGAACATCAAGTTTCAGCCACTTCACCGACCGGCGTATAAGCTACACATGTACACGCAGTCCCCCCCTCTCTAGCTTTTTTCTCACAACACAGCATATAAACAATCCAGCTGCACACTTGGTTAAATCATAAACACCACTTGGATGAGGACATGTTGTTCTCTGTATTTATAGAACGGTCGGACATCTGCGGTTATCTGAAAACCTTTTTTAAAAATATGTTCATGTCTGTTTGAATACTGTGTGCTTTTCAAACAAATCTTTTTTCCAAAACCTTTTTTCACTTGCAGGAAAGCTTGCCGGGTAGGAACTTCACATTTTGGCAGTGGTTTGATGGTGTGATGGAGCTCACAAAAAAGCATCTCAAACCACACTGGAACGATGGGTAAGGAAACTGCTGAGGTTTGAATCGTTTGGCTGAGAAAAAAATTAAAACACTGCCTCTCTTTTTTCAATATGACAGCTGGACTGCATGTTCGGTGAAAGTGTATATTTTCTTGTTCCAATTTTGTCACTCTGGTAACTCGGGCAATGGTTCACTTTCAGGATTTTCCATGGCAGCCTGAGTGCCCGGACCTACTCTCGCCAGTAAACTAGGCGCATAACAATTTTCATCTCTCTTCTTCTCTACACATCTCTCGCCTCTTTTTCAGAGCCATCTTGGGCTTTGTGAACAAGCAGCAGGCTCAGGACATGCTGATGTCGAAACCCAACGGCACTTTCCTTCTGCGCTTTAGCGACTCTGAGATCGGAGGAATTACAATCGCCTGGGTGGCAGAAAATCCTAACAAAGCAGGTATGACATGGAAATGTGTGTAACTGGAAGCGTTGCTCTTTGCATTCATCTGAAGCGCGCCACTCTCTCATGCGACCATAACTCGTCTCTTGTCTCCCAGGCGCCAGACAGACTCCCAATGAAAATGGCAAATAAAACCAGTGACTGTGACAGTTAAAACCCAATTTTGAGATTGCATAATTTTCTTGCAAAAAATCAGCATGAATCAGAGCCTGTTTCAGAAAGCAAATTTAGATCTCTGAGTATTGACCGGAACTTGCTGCAATCCAATTTAATGTCGGAGGTCGAAATTTCCTTGTCTAAACTTCCATCTCCTGACCTTCAAGCCTTCCCGATGCAAGACACCACAAAATATGCGGCTCACAGAAACAAAGTATTCTAGCTTATTGCAAGTGTACACAGAATCAGATCCTCGGCAGTGCAGCCGAGGAGGGAAAACGACACATGAGGTTACAGAGGTTACCATGATACATTTTATTTTACAGCACAGTCATACCTGGAAACGTACTGTAGTGTACAAATACACAATGCCCCTTCCCATGTGTGCTGCCATTGGACATTTGTTTAGCAGGAGGCTGGAATATTCTGAGTTCTGAGTTGCCTGAGACAGGAAACTTTGAGTTCAAGGAGAGTTGATCAGAATTAGTTCAATCAAGACTGAGTATGTTCAGCATGAGTTGTGCGTGAGCTGGAAATGAAAAAAACAAACAAAACAAACATCATCAATGGAGCATCAATACTATGGGTCACCAACAGGGTATAACATATCAGCAAGATCAGGAAAACAGACAAAGACAAGAAGTGGAAAGTGACAAACCAGACAAATGAGGATAAGCTTTCAACATAAAACAGGAAATCACAAAAACTAAAACTCAGGGCCATGAAAATACACTGTAATGCTGAAAATGGGCTGGAGAATAACTTATTGTATTACTCTCAGCTGATGCTACGGTGTGTGTGCTGTGTGTCTCCAGGTGAGAGAATGGTTTGGAACCTCATGCCCTACACAACCAAAGACTTCACCATTCGCTCTCTGGCCGACCGCATCAGCGATCTCAATCACCTCCTGTTCCTCTATCCCGACAGGCCCAAGGATGAAGTGTTCTCCAAATACTACACCCCACCGCTCTGTAAGCAACCTTGTGTTTGCGCTGGCAGCTGTCGCCCTCGAAATGTAAGATCACAGTTGTAGAGTAGTAACCTGATGTCCGGCACTGAGCTGTCCCTCTCCCTCTGCTTGTTTGTTTTAAAGCCAAAGCAGTGGACGGCTACGTGAAGCCGCAAATCAAGCAAGTGGTGCCCGAGTAAGTACCAAGCTTCCTGTTCTTCCATTCCATTTTCTTTCTTCCCTGCCATCAACCCTCCAGATTTCCTCTGCGGCACCATTAAGAGTTAATCACTAGATATTGGACCCTGAATTCAGATCAGCTATTAGATAGCTGTTACAGTTGGAGGAGGCCAATTAAGGATAGCCAGGGTTCCTGAGTGAGCTTGTCTTCCACTCATCATTAGAGTTAGGCTGGTTAGTTAGCAGGCCCCCGCTCCCTCATCTCCACAGTCGGCTCACCCGCGCTACAGAAAGCGGCCGTAATCATGCAGCGAGGCCTGGAAAACACGCTGAGGGTAGTTGCTTAGGCAACTGCTGAACGCAGACTCATTGGCTTTTATCTTTATCTTTGTGTGTGTGTGTTTGTGTGTGCGTGCGTGCGTGCGTGCGTGTGCGTGTGTGTGTGTGTGTGTGTGTGTGTGTGTGTATAACAGGTTTGCTACAGCCAATCCAGACCCAGCAAGCGGGAATCCAACCTATATGGATCACGGCGCCTCCCCAGCACCTGTCAATCACCCTCACCCCTACAGCATATACCCACCTATGTGAGTCAACAAGTCCTTTTAAACATATGAGCTGCTTTGTATGAGTGTGTGTGGGCATGTGAGTAAAGACAGACTTGTTGCTTCTGCTGTATTGGTGATGTGCTGTCGGCTTGTCTGAGTACGGTCTGGCTCCACTCTGTGTCCCGTGGCAGGAGTGACTCTATGTTGGACGCCGACGGAGACTTCGACCTGGACGACACCATGGACGTGGCGAGGCATGTAGAGGAGCTCCTCCGGCGGCCCGTAGAGAGCCAGTGGGGCGGCCAACAATCCTGACCCCGGATCTGTTAACCCCGCAACAACACCAAACAAACCGCCCCCCCTACTCGCAGTGACATTTCACATGGTTTAATTCCATTTCATTTCTCTTTTTTTTTTTTTTTTTTTCAGATAGCTATAATGTGAAATGTTGATAATGGTTGTGATTTTACTTTTCTTTTCAGCATGAGAGCATGCATGTCAGTGACCTTCTCTTAGTTTTATTTGTGACCATAAGTGTTTGTAAAAACAGACTAGGTATAACACAAAACCTACAATGTTACAGTCTTGTGAAAAAGAAAAGAAAAAGGTAATGTTCATTCACGTTGTGCATGCATTTCCGATTGATTTTTGAACAGATTTCAAAAACATATGCTACTGTATGAAGTCATTTTAACAGTTGAATGTTTTTATTTTGTTATATCCTTGTAAATGGGTTATCAGTATTTTGATAGAGACATTGAACTTGCCCTTTGACAAAAAAAAAAAAGAAACAATATTGAAAAGGTTTTGCTTTCGCTCTTAACGCCATTGTCCGATTCAACGCTCTGCAGTTTCTGTCAGTTTTTTTCTAATCGATATACACTAACCTAAAGGCAGAGCGACTCTCTTTGCTCGCCGTGACTGACAGCACACACGCGGTACACACGCGCAAAAGTGACCGCTGCATTCGTTCTGATTTGTTCACCAGCTGAAACCCATGACGGGGGTTTATGCACCTCCCTCGCTCTCACAGGGCTATTTGTCTTCTGTTTGTGCACAGAAATGCAAATCCAAGCATTTACCCAGCGCTGCCTGCTTGTCCTCTCAGGTCCCTCTGTTCTCCTCATCAACGCTACCTCGCATTATTCTACTGACAGTCATTACTTTTGGTTCTTTTTGTTGTTTTTCTGCACCACATCCACACCAGTAGGTACGCTCTCCGGGTTTTTTTTGTTCTTGTCGTTTGTGTTGATATGTACAGGGAGATCCTCGGATGTTTTATGCTTGAAACTGCTCACCTTGACGAGGTCTAGATGCATAAAGTGTTACACGTGCGGCCGGTATGCTTGAATATTCCCTTCTGACTTTTTCTGCCTATCCCGTCCACTTGTTCCTGTAGCTGTGTCAAGACAAATATAGGGGCTTCGTAAAACTCACCAGCCACTGGACCACATCCGAAACTCGAGGATGTGGTGTCACGTCAGGCTTTGTCTGGGTTTTGTGTTTTCTAGTGTGTTCACTTTTTGCTATACAGGAAAAACAGCAAACACATCAGTCTGAATAGAAAAAAGGGTTGAGACTATTACACGACTCCCTCCACTAACACACACAACGCTGAATAGAAAACATGTCGTCCACAACAGCCTTGCACCTCAGGAATGCTTCGCTTAGCTGATGTATAAGCCAAATAGAAAATGATCTGTGTATACAAAATATATGAATTTATTTTCTCTATAATAATTCTATTTTATTATTGTTTCTCTGGCACTCCCCCCCCCCGTTGAATGTAACCCCCTTTGCATGACCCTGTGGAGGATTTATGTACAAATACCTCCTCAGCCTGAGCAGAAGTTTCAAGTCTCATTGTCACCAGAAGCCCCCGGATACAGAGGAACTGGAAAATCAGAGAAGAATTGATGATGTACTTTTGTGTTTGCCCTACAGACATTACAGTATTAAACATATTCCCTCGTCTATCTTTTCATTTCTCCCTCAAAACAATGTTTTTTGTATCTCACTTTCTTTCCTGTCTTTGAAATCTCAAGCTACGTGGGCAGTCTTGTGATATCATCCTCTCATCACCGTCAATTCTCATCCTTTTTACGCTTCGTTCCACTGTAGACTGTGTATTTTTTTCGATTGATGTAGATGGCGCTGTGTGCTGTTCAGTGTATGTACCATGTTTGTGGTTTTGGAGGTTTTCCAAGAGAAACGGCTGTCGAGTTGAAAAAGAAGAAAAAAAAATAAAGTTTTATAAATAATTTTAACTCAAACCTGTACAAGTACAGAAGATTTTGATGTCACTACAAAATAAATGCTGTTTTTTTTTTTTTTTTTTTTTTTTCTTTTATGTGTGCAGTTAACACCATCCATTTAATCCCCCAAGCAACGGAGTCAGAGATGTGGCACTCCAGAAGCTCATCAACAGGATCGTGCAGAGTAAAAGAATTCAGTCAAGTGTGTGTGTAATCCATTGGCAGCGTCTTTACGAGAAAAAAACTCATTATTACGTTGATTAAAATGAACTTCATGCCAGTTCGTGGCTCCTAGTTGAAGTGTTTTGTGTAAGCGTGCCATATATTGTATAAGAGAGACTCCTGGCTTTTCTTGTATAGGCACTCATGTCAAAGAACTGCTCCACACCATTACCTTATTTATACACTGCAACACGTGAAATAGTTTACAAATTATTGCACTTACCAGTATACTGTATGAAGCTTTATGCATGATGAAAACATGCGCTTTGCGTGGTAGAAAACGCATTTCACAGATGTTTCTGATGAGATGGTTCGTTTATTTTCCCCCGAGGACATCCCCATTAAAACTTAAAACATTAGATCCTTGTGTTAAGAGCTTCATCTTACCGGAACATGCTGCCAGAATTTTTAATCACTGCAGACTGTTTTAAATGTTTTAATATCTCCAATGTGAATACCAACCTTAAGACTGCAGATAGTTAACAGTAGAATGTGTAGAAAATGATGTCAATATTCAGGATCTTGTCAAAGTTACTTGCTAACTTCAGTTGTAAAAAGGTTTGATATGTTTGTATCAGTTGGGAACATCAGAGACACTGGCACATTTGAGACTTCGTAATCTGTTGAGGAGGAACGTTCTTTTTAAATCTGCACACTGGTTCTTGAAGGCACCATTTCTTTCTGTGAAGCCTTTAAAAGTTGTATGCTTTCAGCTACAGGGGTTTCACAGTATTGACCATAAGCTTGATATTTCAAAATGAATTACTAGTATTGTGTTGATTATACACAAATAACAATATTGTGAGAATAATCAAGTGCCTCCTTTAAAACTTCTGTTCCTTTCCATTCTCGCTTTGTCATATCAGGTGTTGGTATCGCACACAAGGGGCAAAAAAGACTTTCGGCCACAGTGTGTGGTTACTATACTGCCACACAAAGTCATATCTGAGGAGATGACAGCAAGACACTCTACCTGCAGTTCAGAGAGATATCGCGATAATATCGTTATTGTGAATTATTTTGGCTGCAATAATCGAGCCGGGAAAATCTGATATCGATTAACACAAAGCAAGTGTAACTTTTACAAACTGGAGCAATGAGCGTTCAGGTTGATTCTCTTGATGCACTAAATTGAATCTAAACAAATTGTTGGCGTAAATGTGTAAAGACGGGAAAAAAATTGCTATAGTTAAACAGAGGCAATCCTGATTTTATGATGTAGGGAAAAAAAAAAAAAACTAATGCTCATTCAAATGTAGCAACTCTGAAATCTGAACATAATGGAGGGTTGTACAGGAAGTCAACTGGAAAAAATGATAATGTAAAATTGATGAAGTGTGCACACATTTATTTATAAGTACATAAGTATTTTTCTTGTCACATCATCCGACTGCATGCGTTTTTAACACAACCCCTGAGTAGCAACAATTTTTTCTTGGTCACAAATATTCTGAATAAACTCTATTCTGCCATCTGGTGGATGTAAAAAAAAAAAAAAAAAAGTCCAAAACATTTCTTTCTGAGTGTATTCGAGCTGTACTTAAAATTACCAATTACCTGTCTGGTGTCATTTCTGGGAAAAGTGATAAGAAATTCTAAACTGTATGAATTATAACAGAATGAGACCGGTTATTGCTTAAATGATTTTCTTTATCAGTTTTTTTAAAGAGAAAAAACTAATCACAGTGGTTTATTAAAATGAACTGCATGCTCTTGGTTTTTTAATTATTCACACCTTATCTACAGTATGTCACAGACTGAAAACTTGTGCAGGGTCAGTGATTGTAATCTGGTGGAAAGGGCTCCTAGAGGTCAGTGGTGGGTTGTTGCCAGGATACTGAACCTGCATTCATTACAAGGGCTTTAAAATAGATGTAGGTGGTCCGCATCTGAAGTGACAATGGCTCCATAGGAAGGTTTTTCCTGCAGAAGCGGGTCTTGCATAAAGACTTTATAGGGTTTTCACTGTCTGTTTATATGAAAACGACAACAGTATTACCTCAGCTGAGGAGGTTGTGTTTTCACCTGTGTCTGTGTGTTGGTTTGTTGGCAGGATTACACAAAAACTACTGGACAAATTATCACAAAACTTGGATGGAGGATGGGGCTCAGCCCAGAATAGACCCCATGAATTTTTAGTGTGGATCTGAAGAGAAATCCAATGAATGGATGTTGATGAAAAACAACAAACAAGCTATTTATACGTGGCTGGTTGTGCAAATTGATGTGGATCCTAGATCTGGGCTATCGAGTTTAATATTTGATTAGGTTTGAATTCAATTGAAGGGGACTTTTGGGCCATGGTGGAGGTATGCACTCTACTCAGTGCCATTCTGTTGTAAATGATAGATTTTCCTTGGTGGCTGTGCTGTAATCATTGCAAAGGAGGTTTACAATGTGCTATAAAATGACAGATGTTGAAGTACAGTACAGTTTATGCTCTTACCTAAAGGCTGTGACAAGCTGGTATGTTTTGTTTTGTTTTTGCTTCCATGGAAATTGCAGTTTTTCTTCAGTTAAATTTAGTATTTCATTTAGAGCGCTGGCTGTTCTTACTTTGTCCAGTTGATGTGCACATTTTGAAAAACGTTACATGTCTGCATCTGCCAGCGGGCTGTCACGATAATAGAAAGCATAATTATGTTGTTTCCATTACAGGAGAGTCTTAACGTTCACTGTTAAATGGAAAAGAATATGTGCATATATCTGCACTGGCAACAACAGCAAAGGATGGGAAAATATCGACATATTGGATATCAGCAATTCCAATTTTGTGCGTCCCTAAGTTGTAGTGCTCTCTGTGTTGATTTGTACAACCTGTTTGTTAGACAATTTATTTCTCAGTTTCTGGTTGCTCACTGCTTTTAAGTTTTGAAGTAGATATCCAATGTTGGATGTTAATTTTCTTATCTTTGGGTATAAAAAATTTGACCCATGTTTACTTCTCTATCTTCTCTACTTGGTAGCACAGAGCTTTATTATAATGGGGGGAGCTGGACTCACTGGATGATGGTGTTCTTAGAATTGCATTGCTTTTATATCCTGTTGTTGTTCGCTGTGTTTCCATGGACTTCCTGTGTTCTTACCAGTATTCAGTTGAGTGTTTATCCTATTTCTCATAGTCTTGTTTTCTCCAGAGCAGTCGGCTTATTTACACAAATGCCCTAATGGTTGTTCAGGTCAAATTTGAACAGTCAAATTCTGAGATTTAACGATCCTGTAATTACTTTAAATATTTATTTTTGCTAAATTTGATTCAAGTTAGACTCTCATGGTTTTAGTGTTTTAATTGTATCTCTTGTATGTCAGGGTTTGTCGGACTCGAACCCTGGGCCTCTACAGCGAGGACACAGCCTCTGTACAAGGGGCTCACGCTCTACAGACTGAGCGAATAGGGCTCCGTGTTATGTCAGGGTTTTAATATAAGTCCAACAGCCTCACTTATTTATAAACTCAAACTGGATCCTGACTGAGATAATTTTTAACCTCAGACTGAAACAGTGTTGGAAGAGGGATCATTAGTGTTGTCATGAATCAGCTGGTGCTTCTTATTTTACGATATTTATATTACACTCTGTGCCTGTCTGTGCTTCTTGTTTATAGCTCAGGCTATAAATGCTGTGGCTTGTGGCGTCAGTTTTATGCCACATGGGCCTACTTGTCATGATACATATAAACTAAAATGTAATTATACATGTATCAGACAACTGTCCTCAGCATTCTGTTTGGGAGATGTGGACATCCTCCACCAAGCTGTAGAATAAATCAGACATAAAGATGTGGCCAGTAAGAGACATATAATTGAATATTTGAGACAGTAGAGCAGCAAACAGTTTGATAAACTCACAACTAGGTGAAAAAAAATGATCTCTCTCAAAAGCAGCACATTGGTATTTGGCTGATCTGAGCCCTGTCACCACCAGGCGTCAGTAAAGTCCATTAAATCAGACGGACCGTTCAGTGACTGAGCAGATTTGGGGTGAAATCATGTCAGTAATCAGTAGTAATTTAGTGATTTAAGTGCCGTGTAATCAATTATTGAAAAACACAAAGTTCAAAGTTGATATAAGCTTAACATATAATGTGGCAGTGGTTCTTATAAATAAAGGTGAATGAAATATTCTCCTTTGATTCCCAAATCACAGCAGAGGCGTCACAGTAGACTGTTATTCTGCTTGTTTAGTTCTCACTTTGTCATATTGGAATCCTGCTTTATATACGTGTATATGTGTGACCAGACGAGCTTATCCTCCCCGAAGTTGAGAGAATATCCAACAGGAGGAGTAATGGTGGCTTTGCAGACCTTGTCCTGCTGTGTATGCCATTAGCACCTACAACCTACGCACTTAGCCTTTGAACCGCTGTCTTTACATGATTTTTTCTTCTTCTAACAAGAATTTAAAAACTTCCATAAAACAAGCTCACAGTAACAAGCTCGTTAACTATGTGCTCAGGTCAAGTTTGAATTATATATGTTGAATCAGCCCTTTATAGGGCTGTTTTCCTTCATCCTGTGTACACAAGTCTATTACAGCATCATGAAACATTCATCAGATGCTGTTTTTGTATCAGTTAGTCCCATTATGTTACACACCCTGTCAGTCAATTATGATAATAGATTATAATCTGTTTTTTTTTTTAGTTGTTTGTTTTCATTTCTGCTGCTGGGGGCGTCCTTTTTGTTCAGACCTGCCACTGCAGTGCAGAATTAAAATGTTAAACCTACACTACATAAAAGGCCTTTGTAGGGAATATTCTTTAGATGGTTTCTGTTCCTGTTTAACTGATGAGCACTTGGGCAGGCGCAGGAAGTGCGGTGACAAAGCTCAGGAAGACACACCCTCTGCTCCCCAGCTGTGAGCAGCACGAACTTCCTCTATTAGGTATCATTATTCACATGCTATTCGCCTATCTGTGAGAAGTACGGTCTTGTTTTTGTGGTTTTATTTTTTTGTCTCTTTGAAGTCAGAAAAAGACAAAGAAGAGAAAAAAAGGTGTGAACAAATCAACAAACTGTCTGTAAAAAAAAATAAAAAAAAATCTTGTGTGGTAATAAATCCTGACTGTTTGACCAGGTGACCCTTTTCTCCTTTTTTACCCATTGCGAGCTAGGATTAAAAAAACCTGATCAATAGCCAGCTGTCATTAATACGATGGCTGTTACAGGCCTGAGGCTGAGGCGATGGAGATCCATTGGTTTGAACCTGACAGCTGCTGCAGCAGAAGGGAGCGTTGCCTTACTGTTCGCAGCCCTGGCAGACATCCTGCCACAGGAAGCTGAAGCAAACCTCAATGGAAAACAAGAAGAAGAAAAAAAACATTTTGCTGATACAGCCGATTCTGTATTTCACTTTCTCTCTCAAATGTTTTACTCTCTCTCAAGATTCCTGATCTGGTCGCTCGTCATGCCTGGTGTTTTCCCTGAATAATGCAGCGCTCTACGGTGCACTGAACATGCAGCATTTGTCAGTGGACCGATGAGATGCACCTTTCCCGAGGCCGATTGCGGTCACGCCTCGTGGACTCACGTGAACCACTCTGATCGGTTTAAATCAACACGGAGCTGATTGTTGAGCTCGGGGACAGGTCGTCAGAGGAGTTTTCACATTAAAGTGAGACAGCTGGGCCAGGCGAGGAGGCTTTTAAAAGCAGAACCTTTTGCTAAATTATTTCTGAGAATGCATAATACATGACCCTGAGAGATCACGAGGGAGAGGAGGGGAGAAAGCGAGAGTGAGGGAAGGATAGAAGGGAAGAGGGGGCCATGAAATATCTCCAGCTTCCTCTTCCTAAGCGTTCACTGCCTCGGTCAACCAGCGAGCCATCCACTCCTTCATCCCCCTTCTCACTTGTTTCCTTTGTCACATCACACACACACAGATTTCATTCACTTCTCCTTCCCACTGTTCCACCTGTCCTTGAGGAGAAGCTGGGCTCCAACAGAACGTGTTAGTCACTCTCATTCAGACGACTGAACGTGAGTAGAGAGGGGGAGAGTTATGTCTGCAGATTAAGCCACTTATCACTACCAAGGTTTGTGAAAACGTCCACATAGAAACCCTGATACGCTTGAAAAGGGCCGTGCAGTTTGTCCCGCCCTCTGACAAACATATGTAATGGCAAACATATTTATAGTGACAGTTATAATGACATATTTGATGACAGTGGTGGAATGTAATGCACATTTACTGTTGAATATTCCCCTTTTGTCCTTCACTACACTTACCTGACAGCTTTGGTCACTAGTTATTTGACGAGCATGTTATTGCAATGACAGAAAATGTATTAGCAACCATTTTATTAATAATAATAATAATAATAATGATCAAAAATCATAATTCCAGCTTCTCAAATGCAGACATTTGCTGTTTTTTTTTCTGATAAGTTCGATGTATTTTTATTCATTTTGAAGTTCGGATGATGTTTAGTCAAACCAAGTATTGTGAAGGTGTCACTTTAAGCTGCGGGTAATTGTTGAGACAACTATACGGTGGCCCTTTGGGTCAAAACAACATTTCACAAAAATTTACAAAACTCAACATTGCACAAAACACAGTGGAGGTTTCCAGGAAGTTTGCTTTGTTTTTTGTTGGTGATCTTGTTAACTGAAATGTTTTTGTTTTGTGAAATGTTATAAATATTTGTTTTGAACCTCGGGGGTCACCGTATACCTTGTACTATTTCCTGAGTTTTTACAGTAATTAATCACTTTAATTTAGAAAATAATGAGCAGATCAATCTGTTCCAAAAATAATCATCAGTTTTGCAGTCCTATAGATCATAATGAGATCCACCTCAAGCTCAATTAAACTCCTGCTTTTACATACTACGTGAGTAAAAATAATCCAAACATATAACAAATCATAGTACAACAGTCTCTGGGGACATTTTCCTCCATTCCTGTCTGATGATTATACAGGAGGCGTATCTGCTGTGCGTCATGTGGGTGTTGCTAGAATTTCCCCTTTGTTTGCAGCATTTACAAGAAGGACAACAGTCTGAATACAGAGTTTAGTCTGTCCGTGATGTAACGACTTTGCTCTGGCTCTGATTAGTTGGTCCATATTTGACAATTGGGATCAGACGCTGAGCTCGCACCCTCCACTGCACATGACTCCTTTCATACAAACGGTCTGTGATTTGATTTGCCTCCACAGTGGGTTATAAAAGGGGCTACATTATCCCGGTTACTGGCCATCTCTCGTCCGATGATGTGAGTGGGCCTGACGTTGAATGTCACACCCTCCATTGTTGTAGTTTATTTTGGCCTGCCCTCAGGGACGTGAGCAGATGCTCAGTTGTTATGGTTTATGGAACAGGAGGTGCCAGGGTTGGACTGCATGCCATGATGTTGCACAACAACAGACTCCATAATTCACGACTGGAAATGAATGGGCCTAATATTTACAGTCTCCACTCTGTTGTTTCCTCCTGCTGATTGTCTTGAAATCGATACTCAAGGAGAGGGGAGGTGGGCGGAGGAAGACAATCCTTACGTCTTTGATGAAGAGGGATGCTCTGAAATTACAGAGGAGTGTGCTCTGTATAAACCATTACTATTCTCCTCGGCATGTATGGTATAGGAAAACAATTTTAAAAATAAATAGATAGAATAAACCACAAAAGGAGCTCCAGAGGCATATTGAGGCGACAGCTACTGTTCTTATTTGTCCCCTCTATGTTCATCTAAAAGGTAGATGTAATTTTAAAAGAGCAACACTCGCTCAGATCTCAAGGATCAAGCTATTTTGTGCTTAGTGTCAGCAGGATTCCCATCATTACAGTTACAACAGCAGTTACATGATGAGAAGTATCCGATCCGTCTGTTCTCTGTGCTGTCCTGCAGTGCAACAAATTGCCTTGATGAAACAAGGACACACTGTTTCATTGATGTACTGCCGCTGAAGCGAGGCTCAAGTCAAATCAAGTTCTTTTATATCGCACAGAGTGGATGTTTTAAACAGATAACACAGTGTAATTCAGATGCCGAATCAATATACTACTTTTGAAATACTTTTGGCCCCAAAAGAAGAAGAATTAGATTAATCGATGACAGGGAAGCATACTGTTTTAACTATTTTTTTTTTACTCCAAGTATCCCGTCCAAAAGAGATCATGATTGAACCACAGCTCTGCAGTTTTTCTTTGGATTCTCTGCAGTCTGCTAAGTGGATAGATTGAGAGATCAATCTAACCACTGAGTCACTGAATAGGTTTAAAATGTGATTCGTCAGCATATTATCTTCAGCTGATACAATACAATTTCATCAGTGCTCGCCTCAGACTACCCTTTTATTTTCTATTTGAAGTTTTGCTATAGGGAAACACACATTAATCTCACCTTGTTAAGGATATTACACTGCACATGCACGCATCTTTGTCTCTCTCTGCTTTTTCTGCTCCCTCATTAGTCTATGATTAGTCTCATTAGTTTGGAGGAACCATTGTACAGCGTTATGTTGTCCTTGTATTGCAAACCTTTCAAGCAAATAATATCTATTTGTAGAGAGAATTCCTCTACAACCTAGAGGCATGAAATCACTTTCAAAAGATAAACAGTAGTCCTCTGACCTTGCAGAATCGAGCTTTTGCGGCAGGCGAATCCAAGCTTTGAAAAGTTTAAATACGAAGAATATGGATTCAGGAAGTCGAGCGACTCGAGCCACGGCACCTCCTCTCCACCGTGAAGTCACAGAAAGAGGACACTGCACACAAACACACAAATTGCAAAGCCCACACACCATTCATGCAGACAAGAGAAAGGAAACAAACACACAGAGAAGAGAGAGACAAGCACAGCATGCACACAAGGGAAAAGAGAGAGAAGTGGAGAGGCTGATTCTCCTGGAGGATGAAGGTTCAGATCCAAAATACGGATGAGGCACCAGCAGACAGAGACGGAGAGAGAGAGAGAGAGGTCCAGACAGCCAGCGGTCCAACAGAGAGGAGTGAAGAGAGAGGAAAAGGAGCAGAAACTTTGAAAGTGCTTGTGGAAAAGCAAATAATCAGAAGGTTAAAGCGATGCACCAGCTTTCAGACAGTTCATAGTATTCCCATCAGCAGGACAAATGTGCACCATGAGTATTCGGCTTAATGAAATACTGTCTCATTTATCATCCAGCTGCAGAGCTGCAGCACCAGTCGCTGCGCATTTGAAATGATGGACCTGCATGTTCTGGTTCCACTAGCCCATGAAAAGAGTTAAAGCTGCTGCAGTTATTGACACATGAACCACTTGCAGGAAATGACTTTTTATTTGTTAGATAGCCACATTGTTGTTCAAATTAAAGAGGTTTGGGTGACACTTTGTTTTACAGGTCTGCAAATTTCATCCAAGGGGGCATATTTTAAATTTCTTTGTAATTACCCCAATAATTACCTCAAACTATCAACGTTAATGACATGGCTTTTGCTCAACTTCTGCTGATAATGATATTTTGATTTCCAACTAGTTTCCCTCAGCAGACCACTAGACTGAGGCTAGTTGTTGGGGCGGAGCAGAGATAACCTGGTCGTCGGTGGCTGAATTGATGAAATTGTGAATGGTTTAAAAATTGTACTTCATACTTACTGATCTGCAGACGTTGGACAAACTAGTTGGAAGTTAAGCTGTGACATCTCAGTTTGCACTGTGGCGTTGTGGTCCGTGTTGTTCACTCTGCCTGACAGTGGTGTTATGTTTGTGTTTGTATGTATCTGTGCTTTCTTTTATTTATTGTTTTTGGCCTATTGTTTTAACTTCGACTAGTTTGGCTTTAATGCATCCTGTTATATCATCTTCCTGGAGTGTCTATCTATCTATCTATCTATCTATCTATCTATCTATCTATCTATCTATCTATCTATCTATCTATCTATAGATAGATAGATAGATAGATAGATAGATAGATAGATAGACACTCCAGGAAGATGATATAACAGGATGCATTAAAGCCAAACTAG
>OMLP01032971.1:21920-36775 GCA_900302685.1 Spondyliosoma cantharus | reverse complement strand
CTCTCTCTGTCTCCTTCTCTCTCTCCAGCTGTTTTTATACTGAGCACTAAGCCGCCGATTGGCTGTCCTTTTTGCAGCTAGGTCGGCGGATTTAGACAGAAGGCGGTAAACTGGGGGTCTGTTTTGGTCTGTTTTGGTCCAACAATGTGACGCCTCGGAGGGTTCACTTATTTTCACCTCTGCTATGTAAACACGAGACGTCGATGTGTCGGCCTCTGCGTGAGATGGGCGGAGGTGTCGATGACGTGCACTGTTGTGCGACCTACAGCCGGGGAGTTTTAAAACCAGGAAACAGCTGATCACAGCAGTCAGTCCATCACTTCATCCACGGACGTTAAGATCCAGGAGATGCTGCGTCTCCTCGTCTCTGTAGCTGTTTGGTTGTGTCCGCTTGTTGTTGTAGCAGCAAGCTACGAACGGTCGCTACTTTCAAATTAAAAGCCCCCCGCTAACAACCCAGTTCTAAACTCCAATGGGGTGCAATGTAAAGCTCTTATTTTGAAGACAAATTCGACCTGCTTCAACTTTGTGCTTCATGTCACATGTTTACGCCTATCCCAGTGGCGGCCAAGTGGTGGCTTTTGGGAAAATAAGGAATATTACACCTCCCTTTTAGAAAGACAAGGTGGCAGATTGTAGCTTTTACCTCGCTGCAAATGTGCCGCCTGTTCTATCTAAAAGGGGCTTCTGTTAACAGCCACCATAGGAGCAAGGGGCGTTCGGCAAGGTGCCACTAAATCCTACGCACTGGACCTTCAACTGTAGACTGTAGTTTGTTTATTTCACATTTAAGATATTCTTTTGATATTTGTCTCCCACTATGACAACAGGAGGGCCTCACACACAACATACTTTCAGTGTTTATTAGTTGATATAATGAAGCCGTCAGCCTCTCAGCGGCCTGTGTGTCTCTGACTCTCCCTGATTAGTCAAGAAAAGAATGCTAAAAAGTGCCTTGACATTGAAGGAGCAAACAGTATGTTAATAACTGTTATGATCTCTGTGGGTGGTGCATAAACCAGGGTGAGAAAAATAAACATCAAATTCACAGCAACAAGCCCTCCACACACACACACACACACACACACACACACAGTCTCCCTCTGTGTCGTTGAACAAACAGAAAAACTTGGAAACAGTCAAGCACATATTTTGTAATGCATATCTACGGTGGTAACCAGTTTAACTGTGACAAGATTGATATTTCCATATGGACTCCAGATTGTAGTCAGAAGTGTTGCAGGAGTTTTTGCACAAATACAAGATTTTACCATTCCCATGACAGTATGTTTGAGGGGTAACACAGTTCTGATGCTCTAACATTACGGGATTACAGTCAGGTTGTATTACGAGCTTAGAAAACTGAGTTTACTGTGAGCAGGACGAGTGCTGCTTATAGTTTACTGTGTGTGTAGTTTATTCTTCAGTTGTGTTTCACTCAACCTTCCCTAAATATTCACCACACTGTTATAGATGAAGACAAACCTAAAGAGGTATATTGAAGTATATTATATTGGTATATTGTTATGTAGCCTTTCTGTTTCTCTCCTACAGAAGACACTTCTGCACCGCCTGAAACGTCTGGTTTGAAGTCGAGCCTTTACTTCCATAACTCATGTGAGTCACTATGTAACAAGTGTTATATAAACTGTCTTTCTATATATATATTATAAAATATATACACTCCACTGAGTCAGCAGACAGGCTGTTGCTACTGTGATGTAGAGAAACTGCAAAGTTCTAACGTTATATTTGAAATTAAAGAAATGATGATTCTGGTGGTTCTGTTTTGTTCTGCCCGTGTGTCGGTATCAGAATCGGGCTCCAACATGTACGGCTGTACCGCAGCCATGCTTACCAGCTGTAGAGGCGTTATTTTAGATCACACTACCTTGCCCATTAAAATAACTCTCACCAAAGAAAATTAGCTTCATATGATCTCTTTAAGGTGATGAAGACCGCGGTGAGAATATCTTCTGATACTCTCCATTAGTGGAGCCAACACAAAGAAAAGTCTCGATCACGTTGGTCACTTTTAGAAAGTGACACAGATGAATATGGACCAGTGGGAGGCATATCACTTATGACATTATAGGGATTTAATCACTTTTTCTTTTAGTTTAGTTTTCTTTAATGAGTTTTACATGAAATTCTTGTAAATCTAATCACCTGAATGAAGCCATATATCTGAGTGACTCTGGGGGACCGGCAGGTGCAAGACTGGAACGTAGTTCTTCTTAATTGGTGAAACTCCAGATTTTAATTAGGCAAAGTCTTGCTAGGCTCGCACAATGTCTCCTCACCTGTGAGTCTAATTACATGATGTCTTGGCTCCAGGCACTGTTCAACTTAAATACAGAACACAGGGGGTATATTAACAAATGGAGTCAGGATCACTCCATTTTGGCATTATATGTTATGAAGAAAGGTGGTCAGGTCGCTTAATTCAGGAGCAATACAGCAGCAGTGCAAAGTCTGAGAGTAACAGAATAAAGACAGCAGGAATAGGTGGGAAAAGGAGATCATAGATGTGTTTCTGTGCATGAGTGTTGAAATATCTGGCTCTTGAATGAAACAGTTTGTGGATGACAAAAGAACACAAAAGGAAGTTCAGTTACAAGCGTCATCACTGACCTTGGAAAGAAAAATATCTCCCCTGAAGTTCCATTTGGTCTTCCACATCGCGTGATCGTCATCGTCAAACTGTTGAGTGTCCAGTTGTCATGGAAATGAAGATATTCATATTTTGTATTTTCTACAGAACACTTACAGCCGGCCTCATTCGTGTTGGCTGAAAACTGAGATTCAGTGAAAGATTAGTGTAATAATAATCTACATTGCAATCGTGAACATTAAGTAAGTTGAGGTGCCACATCAGGTCAACCATACAAACAAAATGAGCTAAATCTAGAGTAACAAACTCGTGTTTATTCTGTAACCCAGTGACATTTAAATGCCAAAAACATTGTGGGATTTTGAGATCCTGACGCAGCCTGGTGATATACAACAACTCCATAAATATTGTCTTGCCGTAAAATCAGTTCTGTTCTCCTGAGATACTTAATTTATGCTGCAGCAAATGGAGCCTTAAAATGCTTATTTATAACCCAATCTTAAAGTGTATTTCATAACTGCTGTCATAAATATTATGAACACAAAACAGGCATATTTATGGATGACAACCACAAAACTTAATGTGGAAACAATCAGTGAAATTGGTTTATTTTGCTATTTCGAGTGCTTACACAGATGCAATTAATTATTCCACCAAGATTAAGCTCGTTTAAAAAAGCCAACTCCCCTCCCGCTGATTTCCACAGATTTAATAGACGTGGCTTGTGTGCTGCAGAGCGATAACCTTTTCAATCCCCAAACGGCCACTTTCTAAAAGGAGTTCTGCATATATGTCACTCGCAGGGACGTCCTCGGAGAATATTCACACCGGCAAACTCCTCATCTCCACCAAGGTCAAAGGAGGGGAGAAGGACAAACCCGTGCTTTCCCTCAAGTTTTCTCCAACTGTTGTCGACTTCTTACAGACCTACGGGCCATTTAGAGAGTTTTTTGCCGACACATGCCAGCATCTCTTGATGCCGTGCCAGCATCGCTTAGCCGCAGCCCGGTTGTGACATTCCTCCTGGCAGAACAAGGCTGCGACTCCGGCGAGATTTTCAAACATTTCTCAAAGCCCCGATGAGCAAAATTATGGCTAATTAGTCACCAGGCTGCCATGGTTTATTAGGAGTGACAATGGCACATCTATAGCTGACAGCACATGTCTCTCTCTCTCTCTCTCTCTACTCTCTGCAAACATCTCTCACTCCATCCACCACTTGCTGCCCGTCAGCAACGACATTACAGAAATGGAAGACGTTATTGAAATAAATAATTCACCATCACATCTGTTATCTATTCACGGTAAACATTTCTCTCATCAGCGTTTTTGATGTGTACGGCTCATCTGTCAGCGCCTCTGACAGCGGGAGAGTCCCGTGCAGAGCAGATGCCATTCGGATGTCTATATGTTTTTTTCTGTGCATTTCAACGTCAGCACAGCTTTTCAGCACGCCATGCTCGCCGGATGGCCTACATGCTGCTTGGCCTACATCAGGACTAGTTCATAGAAAGAGAGCTCGGTAGTTAATAGCAGGGTCATTACTAAAGGGTTGAGACTGAGATGGTTTGCGAGCAGCTTTGCAGATGTATTGCTGCTGCAGTTTCCTTCCCCTCCTAACTTTATTTGGCCTCTTGTGAGCAGCATAAACTCAGCCCTGACATATCGTCACCCGTTAAGCTGAAATAGCAAATATTTCAACAAACATATTTTCCCATCCAGCAGATGTGGAGCAACATGAGCAGTCATTTGGAGCCGAGTTTCTGGCCACATGGCAAATCCAAGTCCAATATCCTCCCTCTTGTTCTCTTGGTGGAAGAATCTGGCAATTCAGCTGCTAAATGTTTGTTACTGGAGCTTTAATTTTGCTTTTAAAAACAGGTGCCTGTAAAACAGTTAAACAGAGAGCTGCAAAAGACTATAAATGATTTGTAGAGGTGGGTGATAATTCTCTGGGTTCATCACTACAACAACTCCCTTTACATGTATGATCTTTAATATAGAATCATACTGAATACAGCCACTAATGGTGGTTGTTTAACATCTGTGGCTGTTGTCTAACAGGTGTTGACTGACTGTTACTCCTGATTTATGGCAGGGTGCTCAACACTGTTGATGAGTGTTGCTCCACAGAAATTAAAGAGCTGCACTAGGTTTTTTAATTTGTGCTCCGCGGCAACAAGACGCTATCCTCCATCAGCTCGTCATGTTTAGTGTCCTTTGTGTTTTAGAAAAGGAGCCAATCCCTCACATCTTACTTTAAAAGTTTCCATCGTTACCAGTGTAATAATATGAACTCATTTTCATATAATTGTTGGAAACTTTTTATATACCAAATGTCGAAGGCCCGTCAGTATGTGTTCTCTCTCCCTGCCTGTCTTACTCACTGTTCTGTCCCTCGCTCGCCCCTCATTTTCCTCCTCCAGGCCCTTATAAAAACCATATTAGTTAGATGTGAGTAGCAGCAACAGCCTTTGGCGACATGTGTGGGGCTAAGGGACCTTAATTAAGAGGCCCATTTATAGTTCCTCATGCCGGAATGACAAAGCTGCAGCTCTCGGTTTTGACACAGCTCTGTCTGTCTATTTGAGTCATTGTCTGTCTCCCCCCATCTGTCCTTCTGTCTCCATATTGTTCTTGAGGGCCTGACTGACCTTATGAGTGGCTGTAATGAGCAGGAGAGTGGGGCCCACACCGAACGATGCACTACGGCAGAATAAGAGTTATACTGGGATTCACATTCAACTGTCTGCAGAAATTGTCATGATATAAACATCACACAGGAAATGGTCTTGTATAACATGACTGGCTGAGTTGGTAGCTGGAGGTATAGAGCTGAACACATAATTGGGTGTTGGGTTAGCTTGTATGCTACATGATTGGGGGAGAGATAAGTTGTGATATTTAGCCACCAGCATTGCACGAGGGATGGCAGAGTTCATCTGTTTGGAGTTGTGTCCACCGCTTTCGTCCAATCTGAAATATCTCAACAATCTCCGAGTGAATTTCAGTTCTCACAGAAATCCACAGATCAGGTGTCTCTGCCTTCAAGTTTAATTTGGTTGATATATTTAAATCTTCTTCAGGATTCATTTTAATATGTTTTTGTATTTCCGTAAATGTCTCGAGTGGTTCATCATGTCTAAATTTGACTTTGTCTAGTATTCGCAATACCATAAACCTGCAAAACACAGACGGGTATCGTGCCAAACCAGAGGACAGCAGGTGAGTGTCACACTTTGTCTCAGCTACACGTGAAAAGCACATGCATGTCTGACACAGCAGTGCGATTAGGATGTGATAATAACGGGAGCAAAGTATGAACATATTAAAACGAGTCAGGAGGTCAGGAGGTCAGGATGGATGGATGGATGGATGGATGGATGATGGCCTGTGTGGATCTTTGTCTCGGTGTTTAGCCCATGAAACAGAGACACATTAAAAACATTAGTTTGCACCCAAAACACAATTAACTCATCCCTTTTGTGCTTTTGCTGAAACATCTAAGGATTTAACATTAGACAAGAGAACACATTATAGCACGTAATGAGATGCAACCATGATTTCAAAAAGCAGAATTTCACTTTCATCATCTGTAAACAGAGTTTCATATAGAAGTCAAACTATCTGATCATTATTTATTCATTCTGTTGGCGCCGGCTCTAAGAAATAAATGTGACTGTGTTCAAAGACTGCAGCCTTGTATGTAAGAAGGACAAACAATCGCTGAAACAAATACTTCACATAATTAAGAGCTCACATTTCATACAGTGTCAGTTTACTGTATTTTAGTTAAAGGGATATTCCGTCTTGAGTTTAATCCACGGTCTAACACACCGTGAGACCGAGTAAGACCCCCCCTCGAGAGATCAAGTTCACCGACCGCTAGCTTACGTAGTTTTAGCATCCTCAGAAAAGACCGCACGACAACAATACACTGCAGTCTATGCCTCCACCAAGAAACCGCCATCAAAAAGCCACTCATAGCCAAAGATAATGCTCAGACTGCACCAAACTTCAGCAACAGTACAAATATGGTCCCAGCACTTAGTTCGAGGCATCAAACATCTGCTAGCTTTGCCAGATTTCTATTGACAAGAGAAACACAACTGACCCGTCTCCTCCAGCAGCTCGCTCGTTGGGAAGCCCTGACGCGTCGATTACCGAGTTCCACAGCTCAAGGATGAAGATGTGTGATTATTACTCCATGGAACTGTTATAAACTGGTAGGCAAGACACATATGAACTTTGACTGCACTCGGTAACCGACTCAAAGGGTTTCCCCACATAGAAACAGGAAAAAGAAAGAGCCGCAGTGGAGAGCTCAAGCACTCTATTCTAGGATTTACATATGTATGTATTCATCTTGTGTCATGTTATGATTCATGAGACGATGCCTGGTGTCCTCAGGCACTTACAATACAAACTATGCAAACATACACACATGACTGAGGGCGCAGAGTACAACATATGAATAATACAAATGTGTATCACAGTCATTCAAATGGAAGAGGGAACTGTATATCCTTTAATAGATTTCTGAAACAGGAAGCAGCTGCGTGGCAGAGCGTGGAAAATGTAAGTTTAAAACAAGACACGGATAATGAAATGCTACCATCGCTGCTTTTTAATCACACACAGTATGAAACTCAATTATGACGCTTTAATGATTTATATGCTATTCAGCACACCCTGTGGAGTGTCGTCCTCATCTCCTGTTTGAGGACTGCCGTGTGCGATATGATAAGAAAAACACTGTGTTGAGATAACTAGATTTCTTATTTGTGTCCCACCTTGAAACCATATTAAATCTCATGTAGTTCCACAGAGTCGTGCATCTACATCACTATCCTCACGATGCATTGTCTTTCCCTGTAATTGAAACTCATGAACCACACGTGTGCATGTTTTATTAAATCTAAGGTTCATATGATATATATATGATACTAAACACGCCCAAGGGTAGCTACACTTATATCAACACAGTACAGTTATTCATGGTCGGAAACGAGGAGAGGAGAGGAGAGGCGGGTGGTTTAAGATAACAAATTAACATGGAATTACAAATATACTTAAAGGCGAATTGCATACAATTTCAGCATCCACATGTTTTATTCAGCGTGCCTCGGGGCAGTGCAGTTTGTTTATGTGAGCATGCATTACAGTTCCCCACTGGAACAGATAATGATAGAGAAACAGAGGCTGGGGAAGCCATGGAATTAGAAAATGTTATTAAATGTGAGCAGTTTTGATGACGGATGCACAAATTCAAGAAAGTTATATACAACTTTTATGAAGGTTAAGCAACTCGGGACCTTGTTTGGTGTTAGAATTATGTTTGACCTCACGTAACTTAAAATAATGGAGCTCACGTAATATATACTGTTTGGAAATTAAGTCTGTATGCTACAGTACAGTGTTGGCTAAAGCAATATTAACTGTAATGGTGATTTAGGACGACATGTTCTGAATATATGCAAGATAATCTGTTCTGAGTAAAGAACGGGGCTTCTGAGGTCAGAACATGACAACAATCTGATAAGAATTCTTTAATACAATCTTTTAAATCTGTCTATGTAGAAATGAATGGGATAATATTATTTTAGCATATTAATTATTAAAAGTGCAGCAGTAGTTTCTTTCTGTCTGTTGGTACAATCAGTGTTTGTGTACAGCAGTTGTAGAGTTTGTGTTCTAGAGAAAATAACACTTTATATATCTGTGAATTAATCTTAATGCATCAACTCTGCAGTAGCAACACCTTCTCCAACAGTCAGCGTCGCCATGATGTCAACAACAGGAAAATAAGCCACATTAAAACCACATCCGTCTGCAGACAGGCTCGCTGTATGTGATCTCCAGCTACACTGTGTATTAAAGGTCTCTGATGGATAGAAAATTCATTTCAAAGTAGAAAACATGATAATGTTTTTCAGGCTGTATAACGCTGAGTGGGCTGGGTCCAGATTGACTTGCAGTTTGGTCTGATCCGGTTGAGAAGTCCTGGTTCAGAATAACTATAAATATCTTTCTTGCTGCACATCCACGACGGCTTTCAGGCATCTGCATAAAAAAGCCTTCTATCAACTTCTACCACAGTTTGACACAGTCACAAAAACAACATTACAGGGACAAGACTTTCCATCTGGAGACAAAAGGCTTCTGCCCACAAGGTAAACTAATAATTGTAGGGTCGAGAGAGAGAGAGAGAGACACAGAGAGAGAGAGAGAGGGAGAGACAGAGAGACAGAGAGAGAGAGACAGAGAGAGAGAGAGAGAGACAGAGAGAGAGAGGAGAGAGATGCTGGCCACCACACTTTCAGACACTCGTCAATAAGCCATTTTTCTCACCTCTCCAATGTCATTTGTCTGGCCGGCAGAAACCAATAGGAATCCATTATATCGAGCACCAGCCTGATTTCAGTTGGACAGTCGGGCTCACAGTGTCCTGACAGTGACCAATTGAACGCTGAGATACAGTCTCTGCTGTCCAATACAGTTCAAGGAGAATGGAGGGAGATCGGGATTCTTAATTGCTAATAGACTCGGTGGCAGAGTCTATTCTCCATCTCCCCTCTATCTACTCCCAGAGCTGTTTCTTTCATACTCTATTCCATACATTACACACCGAGGTCATTGTTAGATTTAGTCTCATTGAATGAGCGCTGCGTTTTTAACTTGTCCATTCTTTATAATTAGCAGTGTGCAGGTTTGATTATTTATGAATTATTGAGGTTAGATCTGGAGAAGAATCGGTCACGTCGACAAAGTTTGCCTCATTTTAATAACTTACAGCAAAGACAACGAGGTCAACGACTGGATGAACCGTCAGTCACAGACCATAACCTGGAACAGAAATATGCAGTTATGTAGCACCAAAGCAACATTGATCAATAATCAATGTTTAGATTATTGTGAAGCTTGATCTCAGTGTTTTAGCTGATGTAGCTGTGCTGCTTGTGAATCAACTGCGTGACACCCAAAGGATAAACTAAACACACTGACTGATGATATAAAACATCAGTTTGCTTTTGTGCATTCTATTGTTTTGTTTTGCTGTGCCGTCTACAAAGACTTTTTAATAATGTGTCTTCCATTTTATCCTGATTTATTTTGGCTGAATGGTTAAGTAAAGCTGCTACTGGCGCAGGTTTTACTTGTCAAGTTTTAGAAAAGGTGGACTATTTTTTTTAAAGACTGAGCAGTAAAATACTCTGTCATTTTGTAATATAATGAAATGTCTGACCCACACACTTTGGTGCCATGTAAACGCAAGACTGAACACCAGGAATTCAAGTGGCTCCACTAAAATGAAAACCTCAAACCAATTAGCCAAGATTGTTGTTGATACGAGCAATTATTTTTAAATATCAGATACAATGTTTTAGGCACAAGCAACATTTCCAAAGAGGAGAAGCAGCGGCGGCAACGCAGCATCCTCGGCTGTCAGTAGGTCTGAAAGGTCCCCGAGCTGAAATACTCCAACCTGCTGACCTACATCAGGGTCCTACTATCATCACATTACAGCAGTGATTATATATATATATGCTTTACAACCACCCACTTCTAAATATTCCACTGTGCCTGCAGGAGCGAACTGAGGGCAGCGCAGCACACAGGAACGCCGTCTGGAGCAGATTTGAAGTTCACGACTCTGCAGGTCATACTGCAGTCACACCACATACCTCGACCAGAGAGACTTTTATTATTATACCCTCATTGTGTTATGTAAAAATGATAAATTTGGGTGCTTGGTTGTTGGTATGACCCTGTACTTTCTTATTATTGTTCAGGAGAGCACTTTGGAGACTGCGCAGGACTGAAGAAAATACATATTTATGATAGTTTGTCTTTGAATTCACGTGCTTTACTTTTGTTGTTTTGTTGTGTTGTCCTCTCTCCTGTCAACATGTCTACAGAATTACCTCAGCTACATGGCAGTTTCAGACTGGACAGCTCCTCCAGTTATAAGTGCCAATTGCTTGCAAAGGAACTTGAATTTTTACTGCCTCAAGGTAAAAAAGTTGCACATTAAAACAGCGACTCTGGAGAGCTTTTCCCTCGAGGCGCAGGTTACTTCAGCCGAGGAGATTCTCGAGCACGTCTTCATTGACACTCACACTCTATAATGAAAACTAAATCCAAAAACTCCACCACTTTATTTATGAAGTGCTGTTGTCAGATCTCGTAGCTCTGCACATTGATGGAGCTGCAGCAGTTCTAACTAATGAGTCAAGTCAGGCCCACTGGAGCCTGTAAGCTCTCCCCAGGCTTCTGTGCTTGTATGTAATTTGCGCTGTAAACATCTCCCCATCGCTCTTGACCTTTAACACTCCAGCTGGGCTGAAGAAAACACTGCCAAGCAGAAACCATCCGCCTGCCAACTATATTCTGGCTTATACAACCATTAATATCTGAATAAGTTCCGTGAAACTATATTTTCTCGTTGGCCCCTGAATTGCTAAGCGAGGTCTTGACAGTGTTAGATCATAAATATGTTTTCCTTTAATTTCTTCTTACTAATTCCCATGCAAGCGAGAGCTACTAGTGCTGCACCGGATTTGATTTAAATACATTTATCCATCAGTATGTTTCTGATTCTACTGATATGAATATGAGCAAAACATCTGTGAAAGACAAAATGTTTCTCAACATCACTGATATTCCGTTTGTGTTCATGTGGATTCTAATTATCAAATTGCAAAGTTACCATTTATTGTATAAAGAAAAGGGATCATGTGACACTTTAAGTGCACAACAGCCACATTTTGTCCAAAGAGACGTACAGTAAGTAATAAGAAACCACAACATATCACCACCGATAGGGTAAGAATGAAAAGAAAAATATCAAGCCCACGTCTGAGCAAAGTAGCTGCTATTCATCACGGATGAGTACATAAGTGTTATGATTTAAGTGCTAAGTGTAAGAACGTACAAGTGCATATACCTATATATTTTTATTTATTGAGGGGTTGGTGAGAAGGACTCAAACTACGTAGGGTTGAGGTGAAGTCTGAACAAGTGAGTCTCACATTGTCGAACATTTATTAGAAAGATCAGACGTCCCTAGTGAGTAAGAACCCTGAGGCTGATAGAAATGTCCGTATATTTTTGGTCACATGGTCATACACCAAAGTACTGAACAAATAATAATAATAATGACATTAATCATTTGGATGAGAAGCCACAGGTATCCAGTCGGATCACTTCAGAACCGACAGTGTCGACACTGTAATAAATAGGTTCTGTTGAAGCTAACTTGAAGTGTAAAGATGATTTTTTTGATAACTGTATTTTACATCTCATTTCCCCTGAGAACAGATTTTAATTTCGCCTCCTCCTCTGCCATCTCGTCACCGGTGACAGAGAAGGACGAACGAAAGACCTTGGCAAGAGTCGATGACAGCTGTACTTTCTTTTGTTCCTTCTCTCACATTGGTTTACAGTACATTTGTCTCCCACATCCATCTCCTCTTCCTCCTTTTCCTATTCTACATTTCCCCCCTCTCCTTTCATCTGCCCCCTCTGCCCCGCTGCAATATGGCAATATGGCAAACCCTCTCCGAATAATTTCTCCTCTCTCCTCCTTCCTCCTTCACTCTTCTTCCCCGCTCGGCTCATTTTGCTTCTTCCTGGCTCGACCCCTCTGATCCCGAACCCGTAGGGGGCTAACACAACCTTTGATATCAGCTCCTCTCTGTTTGACACGACTCCTTCGGGGAACGACTGTACCCAGACAGACTGACAGAGAGAGAGAGAGAGGGAGAGAGGAAGAGGAAGAAGACACCAAGATCTCGCTGATACTTTAAACGCCACTGTCTTTGAAACAGACGACTTGGTCTCTGTATCTCAGCGCCCATGGCGAGAATTGTAGCAACATGACATGACACATAGGTCACACTGCTTCAAGTGGCAATATGTGTTCAGAGCAGATGAACAAAACCCACATAAACTCACTATTTGAGGGAGAAGGCTGTATCACAGTCACTGGGTTATTTTCTCGGGTCCAAAAGCCAATATTAGCAAACAAATGTCACATTTTCTCACAAGTGGCTAATTTACTGGTCTATCATTTCCTTGCTTTCATTTCTGGCAGCAGCAGGAATCAAAAACTAAATGACCGTTTGCTCCGTTCAGGTTTTCATTTTACAGCGATGAACGTGACTATTTTCATAAAAAAGATTCTGAGTCATTTTCTAAAACATTTGGGTCGAAAAGGATCTTCTCATTTCCAGCCAGCATCCAAAGATCTGTAGTGACTTAAATTAGAGCTGTCACTGGCTGTTTCTCTCAGCTGTAGCTAGCAGGCTAATCAAGCTGAAGTTTCTATTTCCAGTCACAACAGGCAGATATTTATTTACAGCCTCTGCAAATTTGGCTTGAAATAGTAAAAAAAAAAATACACATGATATCACAATCGAGTGTCTCATTCAGAGGTCGTCCACATGGAAACAGTCTTTACTGCAACCTCACATGTTCTGCATGGTTCTGTCCGATCGTCCACATGGATCCTGTAAACACACTTCTTTGAAACCTGGTCTCAGGGTGGAAACATGGCCTGGAATATGAACTACAGCGTGTTGAGTCGTTTTCAGTGGATCCGTTTGGACGCAAATATTCTTGAAATGATGCCGAGGAAGAACAAAAGATGTTCTTTGTACGTGTGGACATGGTCTAAGCGTCCACAAACATCGAAGTGAAAATAAACTTCATAACTATTAAAACCCAGATCAAAACTGTGAATGCGTGGCAGATCACACTTTTCACTGGCAGCTCCCTGCATCGCCTGCAGAGGAAGAGGCTGAAGTGCAGTGAGAGGGTACAACTCCAGCGGCAAGACATCACTATTTTGCAAAACCCATAGCTTTCTGGGAAAAATTATTGTAGCTGCCTGAGGGGAATGAACGCTGCATACGTGGGAGATTCAACGATTCCACAATGCCACAAACTAAAGAATGACCCGGTTTTGCTGCGCCTGTTTTGTTGAGGAAAACGACTTTATGATTGGTTTGATATGTGAGAGAGCATCACACCACTTTACCTCAGGCGTGCTGTGTGCAGATAAAAGCAGTCGACCGACATTCAGCACTTTTAGGGTAAAGACGTGCAGAAATTATAAGGAGGAGAGGTGGAATCTCACACGTCTGTTCAATGGGAAGGACTCATCATTCAGATAAATTACAAACAGGACACGTTTCAAAAGGTCAGCGTTACCTGATAACACAATTAGTTTCATGACGCAAGTGAGCAAGCTGACCTCACCGTCAATGTCAGTGCGACACTTCTGTCCTTGACACTGAAGCTTTTTATCTCAGTTACATAACATCACACACACACACACACACACACACGGTGCGTCACTAGCGTTTTTTGTTCATGTTGTGTTTTCATTCTCTGACTACCTTCCTCGCTCTCTGATTATCTCCTGGAAGTTACAGCGAGAGACGATCAAATGAAACCTCGAGCGAACATTTTTGGAAACCTTCGGGATGATGTTAAGTTCACAACTTGACAAAATATATAACAAAGGGTATTTTGAGACATTATAATGTTTAAAATCATACATATTGAACCCATCCCAGCGTTATTGGTTACTTTACACTTGGGTATGTTGTACTGTAGCTACACACGAATGCGAGCAGAACACAGCAGACAATGTTTAGTCTCTGCTTTAAATCATCATCTCATCCATTAGGATGTCGTGACTTGTGGCCATAAAGACGTAAACAGTAGCCTAACCAAATAATAAGTTAGCGTACCGTCACTGTCATAAGCCTCTCCCCACTGATAAAGCAGATTTTAAACCATCACCATGACAAAGCAGCGAGACATCAAATCAAATACTCTGATCCAACTGATCTGCCAATTTCATCTCTCTCTGATTCAAAGGAATTTAAAACATTCATGAAATGGCTGCGTGCTCACCAACACTTAAACGAAAAGGTTGGAGAACAGACAAAAGAAGAAGTTAAAGTGACTCTTCATTAAACCAGCTAAGCTACTCGACGCTTTGTTGTGAAAGATTGTAAAACTTAATTCCTATTAGACACGCGCATTAACATCTTATCTCTTGTCTTGAGCAAACATCAGCTTAATCCCTCACGTACCTCTTGGGACAAGAGAGGAAATAAAGACCAGCACACAAAAAGCAACACACACACACACACACACACACACACACACACACACACACACACACACACACACACACACACACACACACACACACACACACACACAC
>OMLP01032970.1:0-21467 GCA_900302685.1 Spondyliosoma cantharus | reverse complement strand
CCACGCAGGAGGTTTTCCACAGCAGTGGCACTTTTCCCAGCTTCAGGCTCATGTTGAAAATGTACTCCACAATCCTGCACAGCTGGTCTGCACAGGACTTGAGCAGCCTGGAGCTGATCCCGTCCGGACCCGTAGTCTTCTTCGCCATCAGAAGGTGGTAGCAGCAGAGATGACTGGGCCAGGAGAGGGGTGGGTGCCTGGTCAAACCTATTGAAGAATAGGTTCAGGTCGTACACCCATGTCTGATCCCCTGCAGCCTGGGGGTCTGGTTTCCTCTGCCCTGAGATGGTTTTAGGGCTTTTCTAGACTCCACTGACATTGCTCTGCTGCAGCTGGTCCTCCATCTTCCTCCTGTAGCTGTTCTTCCACTCTCAGATCTTCTTCCTCAGCTCCTTCTGCACAGCCTTCAGCTCCTCCTTGTTGCCTGACCTAAAGGCCCTCTTTTTCTCCTTCAGTAGAGCCTTTATATCAGGATTAATCCAGGGTTGTTCAGGTACAGTCCTGGTGGATACAGAGTTATCCTGCACAGTTTGTGTAGTCTGCTATGCAGCCTGTTGATGTCCTCCCCATGAGAAACACACAGTTCTTCCCACACAGTTGAGTCAAAACAGTCCCTCGGAGCCTCTTCAGACTCTTCAGTCCATGCCTTACCGGTGCAGGTTTCCGCTGGTTGCCTGTTAACCAGGGGCTTGTACAAAGGCAGGAGATGCACCAGGTTGTGGTCAGATCTTCCCAGGGGAGGGAGGGGGATGAGTTGTATGCCTCCCTGCTGTTGGCATAAAATAAATCCAGTGATTTATTATCTCTGGTGTGGCAGGTGACATAGCTTTGTTATCTCAAGAAAACGATGACATTTGTTATTACATTTGATATTTTGTTAACCTGAGAAAACAAGATAAATTAACCATTTATGACAAGAAAACAAAAGGTTGATCCCTCTTATTACTTAAAGTCTAGTGTCTAAATGAATTAATATTAGCAATAACACCTTTGACATCAAGTTGGTTGTTGGCTGAGGAGCTCAACTTACTGTATGTTGTATTCATCTCCAAAAAGAAAAATAATTATTGTTACTAACATTAAATGAGTAGTCCCAGAGCTACGGAGTTCGTTATGGGTCAAACTATCATGGGTCAACTACATGGGTCAATAGTATTTCCTAATATAAGAAATATTGTTTTCCCAAGGTACCTGAGAAAACAAGCTTTGTTATCTCAAGACAACGATACAATTTTCTGAGATCTTGGGAAAACCTTTGTTATCTTGAGAAAACAAGATAAATTAACCATTTATGACAAAAAAAACAAAAGGTCATTCTTTCTTATTGCTTAAAGTCTAGTGTTTTCTAATCAGCAGTGCTGTGCCAGCATGCATAGATGGTATCTTGAAAAGTGCAGCAACTGTCAACTGCTGGAAATGTCGGGTCATGAAGTACCCATAATTATCAATGCAGCAGACTATACCAATCAATTTAGTAGGATATCAATCCTACTAAAGTATATACATGCTTTATAAGCCTGTACCATTCAAACACCCACCAATGTGAGTAGATCCTTTTCCCTAGACCAGAGAGAGGTTGTAGCCTACTGGACAGTAACAACTTTGCTTTGATTTTTTCACTGTATGTAAGCCTAATGCTATTCTCTCCTGTCTCTAAACAGAATGGACAAATAAAGCATTTTAGCTGTTTACACTGTTATGACCTTACTATTATTATCCATCACAGACTTACATACATGGCAGAACTAACACGCTAGCCAGCTATTTCTAGCAAGCACAACATAATAATACTACAGTTAAACCTTCTCCCTACAGTAGCCATAATGTCATATCAATAATCAGCTGACATTAGTTCATAAAAAGTTAATATGGTTTGCCTTGAAACTCCCAAACCCAATCAACAGAGCAGTGTGTATGTCATGGTCCACTCTTATCAATCTTATCAAGTCACTGATAAATATCTTGTTATCTCGAGAAAACATTTGCTATTCTGTGATAATGGCTAAATAACTTGTGATTTCGAGAAAATGAAAACAATTGAACGGATATCACAGAAAAATGGAGGAAATAATTTTACATAGTGCCTGAGCGCTGTTTTTTGAGAAAGGACATTTCTTTTTTCTTTTTTTGGCCTTATTGATAGAGCAGATGAAGATTTGACAGGAAAGAGGTTGAGAGAGGGGGAGTGACATGCAGCAAAGGGCCCCAGGCCGGGAGTCGAACCCGGGTCCGCTGCAACGAGGACAAAGCCTCTGTATATGGGATGCCCGCTCTACCAACTAAACCAGCTAAACGGCGCCCCGAGAGGAAGGACATTTCAACTTGTTTGTCTGGCTTTAGTGGTTCTTTGCAGTGAAATATTTAGGACTGACTGCTGTGTTTTCACTTCCATGTCTTTTATGTCCTCCCTCTGTCCTGCTTTAAGTCTCTATGCTGTGCCTGCTGCCTCAGGCAGTGCTGGCACGGTGGGCATGTGTTCGGGCCTGTCCGGTATCCTGCTCCTGCACACAGGAGAAGAGTTGCAGTGTCTTGTGTGACCGCTCTGGCCTGGCTGAGCTGCCCAAAGAGTTTCCCTGCGAGGCCTCTGCCATCACCCTGGAAAAGAACAGACTGAAGTTCCTGTCAGAGAGGGCATTTGGCACCTTGCCCTCCCTCAAGTCTCTCTCTCTGGACCACAACAACATCTCTTTCATTACTCCTGGAGCCTTCAAGGTCAGCTGAGCTTTTGTGCATTAGTTTGTTTAGATTTCTTCTTTTCTTAGAGAGAGGAAGAAAAAATGAATGGCATGCTTTTAGGAATTTTCACTGATAAGGAAAATGAAGCTATTGTTTGTCCCTTTTCAATCATTTGTATTGTATTTCTGATTTAAGATAGCTGTAGTCTGGGATATTGGAAATTAAATACTAGCTTGCGAAAGTATATATTCGAATGTGGACATTAACTCACAGCTGAACCTCTATCTTCAGGGCCTCTCAAACTTAGTGGACCTGAAAATGGCGCACAACGACTACATTAGTTATCTTCACACACGAACGTTCACAGGACTGAAGAAGCTGGTGCGTCTTGACTTGTCAGACTGTAACCTCTTCAACATCCCTGACCGCATCTTCATTGAGCAAACAGCGCTCAAGGAGCTGCTCTGCTTCCAAAACAACTTCAGGAGAATCCCTGGAGCCATCAGAGGCATGGAGAACCTGACTCACATTTATCTGGAGAGGAACAAGATAGAGGCGGTGGCCTACAACTCCCTGCTGGGCCTGGGTAGTCTCAAGTAAGTCACATCCTGGAAGTTGATTATGTTTAGCTAACTTACTGGCAGTCAGATTAACATCATCTCATATAGCTATCAGCAGGAGATCATTTGCCAATGGTATACCTACTGGTAAAGGCCACATGTATTGTTTTTGATTAATAATTATGAACAATACATAGTGGGCTAACTACTAATTCTCATGAGCTAGTCAATACAGTAAATAGCCCTGATCTAGGAACATGATGCTGTCATCCTCTTAAATATGGACTTCTCAGTGACTCAAAGGCTCATACATTTGTCTGGGAAAAAAAAAGAAAATACGATCTAACTAGATGAGTAAACGTTTTTGAGTGACTTTTAAGGAAGGGACCATTGCATCATACTGATGTCAAATCAGATTACAGGAAAGTCTTTTACTGAGATTATAGTATGGTCCCTTATAGCATGCAAACCATACTAAATCAAATATGTCTCACTGACTTCAGCACTGCTTAGCTCTGTCACTGCTGGTAGATATAATACGACCACTACTACAATAATACTGCTGTATCAAATAGATTAGATAGTCTCTTTTTTCCATCAACTTGGAGTGCTGTGGAGTGAAAGGAGTTTCAGCATGCAGGGTTCCTGAAGTCGAAGTTTTGTTTCTGTGCTGACAGTCTCATTGTAGGTGACTGGCAGATGGAGCACTTTGAAGACTTGAATGGACATCAAACTTTCATCAACACAACAACACACAAACACACATACCCCTGTCACAGGTAGTGAAAATATAAAGAGAGAAATCAACTGCAACCATGCACTCAATTGCAACTGGGCTCCCGTCCTACAGCTAATTTATTACCCTCCTCCATGAGTATTCTCTTTTGGTACATTTTTGGTTGCTTTAATATGTGTGATAATGCTTTTGCATTTATTTGGCTTTAATGGTCTCCTTACAACCTGATTTAGTTGCTATATGAAACACTTATTGTGATTATCTCTGTCTTCTTATATCAGGTACCTGAACCTTCAGGAAAACCGCATCAACGTGATCCATGATCAGGCCTTCCAGGACCTTGTGCGGCTGGAGAACTTCTACCTCAATGACAACTTGCTGTCTGATCTGCCCCGGAATGCCTTCAAGGGGCTCAGCCGTCTAAAGATGCTCAACCTTGGGGGTAACCAGTTAACCAATGTGTCCAAGACCTGGTTTAGTGACCTGGTGGAGCTGGAAGTCCTGTACCTGGACAGAAACCAGGTGCTATACATCGAGGAGGGCACCTTTGAGAACCTGACCAGCCTGATCACGCTCCACTTGAACAGCAACAACCTCACCACCCTCCCCTTCCCTGTTTTCCAGCCCATCTACTTCCTGGGTCGCCTCTACCTCTTCAGAAACCCTTGGGAGTGTGACTGCGCCCTTGAGTGGCTGAAAGAGTGGATGGAAAACTACAAGCTGGTGCGAGACATCCCCTGTGCTTCACCTTCATCTGTCACAGGGCTAGATCTCAGTGAGGTGAACTTTGCTAAGGTGAACGGCACATGTGTAGACCCTGCAGAGCTGAACCTGACCACGGCCTCCTCTGAGATCATCTCCACCACGGAGAACCGCTTCAAAAGCCTCATTTCCAAGCTGCTCCAGCAGGAGCTCCGAGAGGAAATGGGGAACAGTACAGAGAGCCTCCGCAATGGGACCCTGCTGGAGCCAGAGGATGGGCAGCTCTCTGCAGGGGTCAGAGGCCAATGGGCCATGGCAAACCGATCACTTATCTGTTTCCTTACAGTGTGGCTCATTGTTGGTCTGATTGGCCAGTTAGGTGATAATTGCTGTCTCTCTTGCACATGAGAATCAATGAAATGGGGTTTGCTTCCTGACTCTACTCTACTTCCTGACAAGGAATAACTTTCCAATTTGCAGATGGGATAAAAGATGTTTATATTTATCCAAGAAAGCACCAAGGGAATACTCATCCTTGCATGTGTTGTTACTGGTGTGAGTCTGCCCTGCAAAACATAGGAGTGTCGTCAATTGAATATTTTTCAGTTATCTTCAGTTAAGACTGACGTTGACATGGCAGCATTTATCATGATATGAGATGTCAATATACAATAATCTATGATATTTATAGATTATATAAGAGAGAGCACAGCTACATGCCTGATACATATCTTCTGGTTTATAAACAGCTATGCTAAAACTGTATGGTTGCTGGATTATTTTTCTGCAATTACAGAGACAGGTGTTGATTTCAAACTGTGGATTACTGTGGTGATGTAGTGAAAATGTATATGTGAACCTCCACCTTTTGTTGAAAAATCTTCCATTTTAATTAATATTATGTAATACTCAAAGCATTACAGAGACTGTTACGAGTGTATTTTTGTATTTTCATTCATATCTATGTGTTAAGTTAAAGGAGATTAGAGTTCCTGTAGTTATCTCCTAAGCAGATGTCCTCATTGCTTATTTCTCTTCATTCAACTCTAAATGTAGCTTCTACAGCTTTTCCATAAATGCATTAATCTTCTTATTGCATGTGGCTCAGTGTTGTTGCTGCCTCTATATACTACACCATAATGGAGGAACATTGTCATTGCTTTTGCCTCCTTTGCATGGACTATTTTCCTCTTATGGGCATGATCTTTCTCTGTACAGGGACAGTGGTGGGTGTGATTGCCGTATGTCAGGTTGTGGATGGTGGAGGGAATTAGGGTCAAAGCATGTCATCTCTCTTGGTGATAACAAATCCTTTCCAACATTACTTTGCAATCAAATTAACATGTTGATGTCACATTTTGCATACTGCAAAGTTTAGAATGTATTTCAGGCTATGTGCACTGATGTTCTTCTCTGTGTAGCTGAAAAAGAATATCCCTGTTGTATCACCAGCCACTGCTTTCTCTTCACCCTGGTCAATGTAAGTAGTTTGGCCAGACAGCCAGTGATCCGATTCAGTGCTGTTTTTAGACAAAACGCTCTGTCACATGATTTATTTTTCTAAATAAAAAAATTGCTGTTGAACTTTCGACATGACTTCTCAGTGTTCCACTCACTCCTCCTAAATAGACTCTTCAACTGAGGAGTCAACCTGTTTCGGCAGTGAACACCAGTTAATCTGCACACTGGCCTTTTGGCTCTTTAATGTGAGATTAGGCCGGGACTAAGACAAATGGGGTGGCTGGATGCTGCATCTCACCCCTCTCATTTACCATCATTTGCAGCTGTCCCCATGCTGTTATCCTGGATCTCTGCAGAGATGTAATAGAGGATAAGTACATGCAGAATGTCTGTAATTTATCTGGGCTAAAGTTGAAATGAGAGGTATTACAGAAGAGCTACTGTTTTCTCTGCAGTCACTGGTATACATTTTACACTTGTGCTTTAGGGAAATCTAATCACACCTCATTTTTCAGGTCCAGTCATTTCCTAATAAATTGCTAGGAAACATCCCGGAGCAAGCCAGGAAACTTGGCTTAAGAGTTAGAGCTGGTGGTCAGCATATTGTAAAGTTGGTGGTTTGATCCCTTATTCCCCTAGGCTTGCACGTCGAAGGATTTGGAGCAAGATTCTAAAACTCATTCTGATGGCTGTTCCATCGAGGTGTGTGTGAATGGCTGTGCCTATGCACAGCCATGAGGTGGTTTGGGCAAGAAGTCCATTTTTATAACAGTGACGTTCACAGCTACATTATTAATGTTGTTTCTAAGCAGTTGATCACCTCCAATTTTCTCAAAAGAAATGCTAAAAATGTCTGAAAATGACAGAAATCTATGTAAACCCAAATAAATATTGAGTCAATGGAAATATTTTGGAATTATACACTTGCCTGCCCTGATGGATACATTTTACATCTTGAAGAGGGAGAGCGGGACTACTTGGTGCCTATTCTATTTTTACAGTGTACTTATGACTTACTGACCCATAATGTGGACATTTGGGAGGAACCTTGACAGAAGCTTTACTGGGGTTATTATTATTTAACTACTGGGTAGCTCTTCTGTCACTCTTACAGTAGTCTGACTTACCAGATGAAGACCGTTGCTCATTTGTTACCTATTCCCCCGTCCTCCCGTTATCTTTGTACCATTTTCACAAATCCCCATTGCTATGTGAAACAACATTGAGTTACCTTTTTGCTTTTGCGAGGACACAATTTTACAGGGGCAGTGTCACTGCATCTCAGTTAAAGTATGGAGTATGGAACTTTTGCCTCTTTTGACAATGATTGTGATTGGTTTAAAGTAGGGCTGGGACTTTATCAGCTTTATATGATTAATTAATTACAGAAAAAATAACGCGACAAAAAAAAATAACGCATTTAATCGCAATTTATTTTTGCACTCCAAACAGCGTGGAACGTTGCTCGTTGCATGAGTTCCTGCTGCACAGGACACAACACGAGAAATGAAACTGATGAGAAGTCGTTGCTGGGTTCGGTGGGTGGAAATTTTAGTTTTAAAAAACTCACGCACTGGCGAAGTGGATTGCAGTGGACTGTCGGCCACTCTCGGTGGTACATTCTGGAATGTACTGTACTAAGTGCTGTTTTTTTATTTTAATAAACAAAAACAAATTTGTTTAAGACATAGAAAGTTTACAAAAAGTCATGAATATAAAAGCTTGAATATAGCTAACTTGAGTTTAAGTTAGTGCCTTGTGAACAATGCAATCATAAGCTTAATTAAAGCTGCAAGCAGCGATGAACGGGCCCTCGCAGGCCGCGCGTGTCGGTTGTCAAGTACCAACACTGGGTTGGCGGGTCAGGTCCAAGTCAGCGTCTGTATTTGATGACCTGCGACTGAGACTCAGCAATCAACTATCTCTCTAGAATTACAAAGCTTTAACAGGGTGGTCTAGTAGTTATTTAACACTACCATAAATTACATGTACTGTATATAATCACAGTGGAAAAAATTCAAATGTGGCTCGTTATTGTACATTAAATTAAGTCATTACAAAAAAAGATCATATTATGCGTTTGCATTTAACTCGATGGATCACTTTTTTTTTTTTTTTTTACAGTTAAATGTCATAAAATATAATGACAAACACTTTAATTCTCAAATGAATCCTCAAATGAAAATATTGGCACAGCCCTATCTATTGTCAAATCTAAACACTGTAAAAATCCATCATTCGTCATTGCTTAAAACTAGAATGACACGCAGTAGAGCCCATGCAGGTCCTCCACCAAGGCTGAAACTCTTTCATTCAATCGAGCCTAATCCAATATCAAATTCGATAGCCCTGTATCACACTAAGTTTTAAACCAGCCATAATTTAAGCACACCAGACTTAGGGTCTGCATCAAACTGAATTCACTCATAGATACCAGCCACCTTAATGCGTCTGATTTTTTGTCTCACGCTGTTAGACAGTGGTGCATCAGACTGTCTGATGGGCAGCGGCAAGAAGAAAAAAAACTCTCACAGTTACTATTCTCATGGATACAATGTTTTGAATGAATTGAACAAGAAGAAGCAGAATGACCCTCTTCAGGCTCTCGACTCCTTCATGTTCAGACTGAAGGTGTTCTCAGCCCTTCCTGTGGAATGTCAGCCTCTTTTCACATTTCACCTCAGTCAGTGCCCGAGGCACAGCTGCCATCTACCTTATTGCCGTTGTCTGTAGAGACATCAGATCTGATACCAACAAAGTGCTGAATTCCTTTCAGCCCACATGTCCAACACAAAGCTGGCTTCATTGTTGATATTCTTCCTGATATCCCAGCATGAAAAACCAGAACAGTCCCAACAAAATGAAACGGAATCAACGTGGAGGAGCAATGATAATTCTCTGATTTCTCTATATGTATGCTCTTCATTTTACTGACTAAGCCGGACTCAGTATTAGGTGGCTATTGCGCAAGGAGAGCAGACTTTTCTTTTTAAACATTTATGAAGCTAACTGCCCTTCAACACGCCCCCTGGCTGGTAAACACACACACAATCCACAATTAGAGCCAATTATGTCCTAATCAATGAAGGAGATTCACATTCTCCAATGAAAATCTGATAACAGCTTAACAGCCAGGGAGGTCAACCTGAACCCTCTCTATTCATCTCCATTACTGGGGGAAGGAAAGCATGAGCGGGTTGAAGACAGGGAGAGAAATACGCCAAGACAATAATGACAAGTGACCTTACTGACCAGTGCAGGTGATGTCAAAATCATTCCTCTAAAAATAAGTCAAGTGGCAGTGGGGCTTAAGAGTGGACATGCAGTGCAGAAAAGAATAAAAATCACTTCTTACAAATAAATTTACCAAGAAACGTGGTTTACATTTCCTCATTTATCTTATCTGAAGCTTCGTTCCACTGTTTTAAAGAGACAATATATAAGAATTCTGTTTAGAATTAAAGCTGGGGATGGTAATTCTGCTCAGAAGCATTTTTCATTATACTTGTATAAAATCTCTTAACATCCAGACAGCAATCAAAAGTTGTGCACTTACACTATCCCAACTATTTACTATGTTCAAACCCAGATAAATCCACAAGTGTAATCAGTGTAACAGCGCATTCCATTTGGCCTCCTATCGCTGCGTTTCTTCTGCAAGTGTTTATTTGCCCCAAACAGCCAGATTACTTGACTGTACATTAGCCTTAAGCTAGCAAGCACTGGCGTGCACTAATGTCATGTGTGTCTGTGTTTTTAAATTCAGGTCAACCTCAATCACTTGACTCAGCACTCACCAAAGACCCTGGTTCTCTCTATTCTCCTCCCCTCTCCTTTCTGTATCATTATTTTCATATGGTAAAGTACATTTCCCTTCCACCTCCAGTCAGCAGTCAATACAACAGAACATATTAACACCTGACAGTGGATGTCACCTTTACGGATCACTGCTGCAGTCAGGTTGATTTTCAATTCAAAAATGTATTGCAAACTCATGGCCCAGGTAAAAGACAAGAAATTTCATAGAAAAAAATTCCATCCAAAATCACAATAAAAGATCCTAGTTTAATTTGAAAATAATATACATCATGTCTTACAAAGGGACAGCTGTACCAATGTCTCCACCACTGGGATTGGTAGCATGTAGTGCTAAACCTTATGTTTGATAAAACAAGATGATTTAATTTTAAGAAACATCAAGTCGGCAAATAAATGTTTACATGAGGTATCTTAAAACAGCTTGGAAATGACTCCTCCAGCAACAAACATCTCACTTGCATTATTCCATCTAGGTCTCTAAAATAATATTCTCAAGGCATCATTATAAGCTACTCAAACTCTCCGTATACATCTTGTGGCATTGCCTGTAAATGTCATCATCTGTAATTTCTTCTGTACTGAAATGTCCAAGATGTTTAACCTTATTAGCAACCTCAAGGTTATTATCATACCATTTAAAGTCAAGGAATTTCTTAGATTTGTCCTGTTGGTTCTACAGATTAACACAACACTCTTACTGGCATTTTATTTGATGTCATGTTCCACACCATAGACAGAACATTTAGTAGGGGGCTGCTGGAGTGCTACTTGGACTAAAGGTTGCAACATCACCTACATACATAATATGATATGACAAAGACTTGTTCAGTTCTGAACCACTTGCATTATTAACTACTGTGATTCCTTACTCATTTCCACACTCATATCTGCTTTAAACTAGACAGTTTAGCTGGCTATTTGCTGGTTTATTTCAGCAGTTGTTTGACCAAATTATTGATTGTGTTGTCGGTCTGATCATTTGTTTGACCATCATTTTATTACATGTGTGATGGCAATTATTTTCACCCATAAAAAAAGAATAGTGGCATCTAGACTTCTCCATCAGTGTTTTTCAAATTCAATAATTACAGGAATAGTCTCAATCAAAGTTACCTCTACCTATAAGGATAATTTTCTTGACGGTTTTTCAGTGTGTCCTGTATTTGTCTGACCCCTGTTACCTCACCCGAGGACAGATTCAGTCCAGCTTGAGGGGAACTGACAGCCATTTGTCTGACACTAACAAGACCTGAATTTATCTGCCCGCTGATATGAACCATTGGACGGTCAATGGCTGTGTATGGTCAAGGGAGCGGAGTGATTAGAGGGATGTTGGAATGCATTAACAGAGCCTCATGACTGACAACAAGCTGCCTTGTCATCATCCATCATAGCTCCTGAGCGGGCCTCATCATTGTGGGAAGACAGACAATTTATTTATGTGAGAAGTAACACATGCCCTTCCTGACTGTGTCTCAGGTGTGACGAGTGCCGGCTCTGCTATCACTTTGGGTGTCTGGACCCCCCGTTGAAGAAATCCCCAAAGCAGACTGGATATGGCTGGATCTGCCAAGAGTGTGACACATCCTCCTCCAAGGTGAGTGTGCATTGTATGTGTGTGTATGAAAGCAACAAAGTGGGGGGGGCTCAGTTTGGGGTTGGGTTGACCTGCTTTGACGTATTCCATCATGAGAGCATTTTGCTAAGATATCAATTAGGTGTTTATAATGACATGTGTACTTCTTATTTGCGAAAAAGACCATATTTTAATTTAGTTTATTTCTGCTCTAATTGGTACCCTATATTACTGAAAATGTTGGGACTGTCATTAGATTGGTGTGATTGGGGTGGTATCTTGGCAGATGGCACTAACAGTTTATTATTCTAAGATGGATGTCTGCATTAAACATTGTGAAAATGTTTGTGAAACCATAGTCCCAATTAGCTATTTAGCTATAGGTACACGTACAGACAAACCATGTACAGCTAATTTTTTTATCAATGAAACCAACTCAATCAGTATCAGTGTTGGATTTAATTTCAGTGTAACTGTCAACAATGGTGGCTTTGCAGCGATTTTCGCCCCTGGTTGGTTGGTACGTCTATAGTTCCTTTCACCAAATGGGAATTGTTGTTATATCTTAATCTTAATGACAACTGGGAACATGACATGAACTTGTTCTCTCTCGGCTGCCCATAAAAACAGTCTGAAAGATATAACCTGATCAAAGCTTTACAAGTTTCAGAAGAATGTACTAAGCGCTGAGGTCACAGATGGAGCAACCCAAGTAGTGGCAGCCTGGTCTAGTGCTTTCACCTAAACTGGACTCCTGAAAGAAAGACTGCTAATGCTAGGTAGACACTTTCTTTTTGTGATGTAGCACAGCGCAGAGGGTTTTGACAAGAATTCTGCAGTAATGCGCATAATGTCGTCAGTGCTGCCAATAGCAAGCTAGGCTAACAAGCCTCCACTTTCAGAGTGGAATACAAACTTAACAGCAGAATGGGTTCTCCATATGTTTGATAAACGGTACAGACAGATTAAATCACCAACGCTAAATACGGTATTAGTGAAACATTACTAATTGAGCACATTTTAGGGATACATTTTAAAGAAAGGACATATTCAATGTCAACTCAAGCAAAAACAAATTCAAAATGTTTTGTTTTGAGGACAATTCTTTTTTTTAAACATCGTAGTTAACATGATGAGCATGTTCTTGTTTTGTTTGTACCCTTTGCTTAACTAGCACACAGACGAGGACCGTCATGTTCACAAAACAGCATACAGATATGTTCATGCCTTTGGACCCACTGAGTTGTGTTGGAATTGTGCCAAATAAAATAGCAACCGCCCGGAAAGGATAACTGTGGATGTAAATAGTGCAGGTTTGAAAATATGCCACATGGCTTTTTAAATGTTTTCTGAATATGTACACGCATGAAACTAATTTGATGGACCCTAAGGGTACACACAATGTGTTCTGGTGAAGAACACTGAATGTAGGCCTGACTATGTTAGATTACAGGAAGAGCTCACTGGGAGTTTTCACGTAAACTGGCACAATTATTTTTTTGTTCTTTCTGTTTGCTTGTTTACTTATTTTAATTCATTTATATTGCAGTAAGGTTAACATTTGGCCGCCTCTCAACCTAACCGATAAATGTATCCCCATTTCCATTTCTCTAGAATCTAGCAGTATGTCCAGCTTAGCTCTATCAATGTGAAAAATGGGGGATGATTCATGCTGCTGAAGAGAGGATGCATTATAAAAGCAATAGTGAAAATGCTGAATCGTAGGAATCAAACTTTCAGTCATCATCAAAAACCAAAAGGTTAAGGCTCTCATATATTGTTAAGTGGTCCTGATATAAATCTAAAATCTATCATTTGTTTTAAAATGTTCCTATAGTATGTTTTCACTTTAAATTGTGTTTACTGTAAGTGCACAAATATAAAAATTTGGTGCCATAGTAAGTCACATATTTAACTGTTTACCTACCCTACCTTAAGCTAACCTGATGTTCTTATTTGTTCTCTTTGGCATAACTGACCTCCAGTTTTGAAGCTGAATATGAGCAGTAGTCTGGGCAGCCATCAGAGTATCAGACGTGAACATCTATCGTCTTATTTCCATTAGTGAGTGATTAATGAGTTAGGGTTAATCCCAGACCATTAGGATTCCACTGTTAACTCTAAATTGAGAAAAAACAATCACTGAATTTTAGGGCATTTTTGATGGATTTTTATCTTGAGTCTCCGATAATTATTAGAATTGACTCCATTCAGTCACTAAATTATGTTAAAAATCACTTTATTGTACATTTGTATCATCTGATTCTGGTTCCAGTCAACAGTGTTCCTTGCAACAGTATTTATTTTTTCCAAAAGATTAAGTAATTCTGTCCTTAAGAATAAAAAAAAACATTGTGTTAGCTGTAGCTCAGTGGGTAGAGCCGTTCAATTAGTGATTGGAAGGTCACTGGTTCGAATCCAGGCTCCCCTGGGCTCCCCTGCGATGAGCTGGCGACTCATTCAGGGGCCATTCTGGACTTCGCCCATCGAGTTAACTGGGATAGGCTCCAGAAACCCCCCTGAAAAAGGGGCATTCCATAGGACTCCAAAGTTTACAAAGGATTACAAAGGACTACAATACATAAAGTTCCTATGACTCTTGCTTCTAAAATAGAACAAACCTTATTCTCATCACCACAAGATGTTAATTGTAAGGCGAATCTTGTGTGTGTTTGCATAGTTTGCCAATGCTGCTTTTTTTCTGGTGTGGACATTATCGAACAAGTACAATATTCACTGTTGAATTCAAATCCTCAAGGAAAACGAAACCTTTTCCACACTGTATTTTCCCCATTACTCATTTCACTGTCATACAGTACTCGCATGTTTCCATCCACATGTATGTACTTTTATTCTGCAGACCTTTAATGGTAAAGACAAACAGCAAGTATTTAGTCAGTCTCTGTGGCTTTTCACCCACAACCCTGTGTGTCATCTCCCTTGTTCTGCCATCTCTTAGACTTGAGTATCTCACTCCCTCTGGAGTATCTTGTCCCTATGAAGTTGCTCCCATCCTCCTCCTCCCTCCCACTTGTTAACATCAAATGGGAAAACCTCTGGGCTTTGGCTCTCTTTGCCCCAGAGCAGGGCGACATTTTACTGGTGACAGGAGAATAACGTTGGCAGCACTGATGTGACAAATGAGTGTGAACGTTTTTCTTTCCATTCCTACATCGAGCAAAGATCACTTGTGTTCAGTAACTGGGAGGCAGTTCAAAGCCTTGGTTATACAAATCTGTTTATGTGGTACTTCATAAAGTACCTCATGGATATACATGAGGGCTGCAAGGTTTCCGATTCGGAAGCATTTTTGACTCTCCGATATGAGTTCATCTGGCACATTGAAGAGGCGTGTTTAAGCAACAAATGGATGAAATAAACCAACACGTGTATGCCATTTACAATATTGCAGGGTCTACATTTTAAGAGGCAGTTAAGAATGTGACATTTTTGAGAAAGCATGGTGTACAGACCTCTTAAGGCGCAAGGTGTTCAGAATGTCTCAGTAATAGCAAGTGTGGGGAGATAATTGACTCCACTAAGGGCATCTAAAAAGCACTCTGAGATGAGAGCTGTATTTAAGGAAAGTTTTATTATCTGCTTTTAAATGCCAAGCCATGCACCATTTTTGCCTGTGGGGGGAGAATGTTTCTTAAATGCCAACATTAAGTGCAGAATATTACCTGATCGTTGCAACTGAGAATCAGCTGCTGGCAGAGATAGCTTGCAGTCAACTCCTCTGCCTGACAGTCAGAATAATGGTACAGGAAGTGATTTGTCAAAGCACCCTGCAGCCACTGCTCTTATCTGAGAGGAGGATGTATGACATCTGAAGGAAGAGGTACACAGGAAGTATCTTACAGTATGTGATGCAGACCTCAGCTTTGGTTAAATAACTTGTTTGAAAGCCAGCCTGTTTGTTAATTGCAAAAGATTCCAGGGGTTGAAATAAGTAAAACACAAACAGGATACTGTTTGTACTGGTTGGGTTTCCAAAATTGAGGTCACCATCACAAGTTAGGACTAGGGTTAGGGTTAGAATACCGGATTTTTTTACTTTAATACAATACCCTGAAAATATCATGGTTCAATGCCATGTTTGATACCACAGGAAAAATTGACACACTGCCATCAAATTAATTTACTTCTGACTATAGTCCAAGTATTTTGTCATCAACTGAAACTCTGCTGTCTGAGATTCCTCAGGCCTGGTAGCTCTGAGGGGTGATTAGCTTTGCTTCGAGCTCAACAACAGGACAGCACACCGATTTAAAACCATCTAGGGCAGTCTTGTTGAATCTTTAGTGAGGTTGAAATGGTCTTGAGACTTGTGTATCCTTTGCCTTTCCTTGTTTATTTCCCTCAAACGTGAAGTATTTCCAAATGGCACTCCTGATGGTTTCTTTTCAACCAAAACTTGTTGCAGAGGCTATGCACTTGCCATCTTCAATGAGTCTTAACACCATAACACAACAGGGCAAACGAGATAAGTGACGAGAAGACAGTGCTCAGATGACAATATGTTCATACCTGTTCCAGATGGCCACACTCAAATGTAGGATGACAAACCTGCTGTCATGAAGAGAGGCAAGCTGCTATAAATGGAAATAACAGCTCACTAGTAATTATTACCGCAGCAAAGGTGATGCAGTATAAGGAGCATGAAGTCTGTTTAGGGGGAAGGTAATGGTGGAGGGTTGGGTTAAACAAGCACAGGACTTTTACCCAAGAGACCATTGTTCATGTCCAGTGTACTTACTAACTTACTAAAAAAAGTAAGGTTATGTCACCTACATAGCGTAATTGAAGTAACATACTAGCGTAGCATAGGTATGCTTGTAAGTAATGTTACATAAGTAATGTAACCCTAACCACAATGTTTTCCCAAACGTAATTAATTGATTTTATTGCCTAAACCTAACCAAACTACATTACCATACGACCCAGGTCCAGTACGCATGTGGCTCCAACGGTTGTTTTGAGAACGGTGATATGATGTTTTAGGAGTCGCTGGTTATCGACCTATTGAGTCTTCGAGGTATGAGGATGTTGATGCTAACAGCTTTGTGAGGCTATACGTAGGCACATTTTTTGCACATTTTTGGACAGTCTCTCCTCTAAATAAGTTATAGTGATCCACAATTTTCTTGTTCTGCACATTCTTTCTCCTTTTCAAAACCTGGCGCCTACATTACCAACAACGCAACTTAGTCACTGAGTGACAACAGTGGGGGCAAACGATCAGATTACATGCATTTTCATACTACCTTTTTCACATATGCAGTAATATTCCAGTGTTTCCCACAGGATTTCGTGAGAGTGTGAGGGATGACCTCACTCTAGGGGGCCTGGGAGCATGGTCCCCCAAGAGAACATTTTGCACATTTTAAAATAAACCCCTGGTGCACTTTTAGAGAAAAGTGACTCATCTCATACATAACATGGCAAAGTATGGAAAATATCAAATGTTATGAATCTTGTTTGTGATCCTCACATCCATTGTAATTTGACTGTGTGACCAAACCAGATAGAAATGCTCACTCAAAGTACATTTTCTTGTGAGCCCTATGACACAATTGCTTTTGTTGCCGTCTGTGCATCTCTTATTGTCTGGGATTCTGTATGTGCGGTCCTGATTAATAACCAAATATCTTTTTGATGATGACTTGTCCCTGTGATTTGCTTTTATTATTGAGATGTTTGTAGACTGGTTGTCATTACAGAGGAGCAGCTGGTTTACAGTGTGGCAGGAAAATGCCATTTCCGACATGTTTCTGTTGCGCAAAGGGCCAATAAAAGGCTTTATTAGACAGGCTTGAGTTCATTATAGATGCTGTGTTTCTCTCAGCCTGCTTGACTTAGATAAACCTCGCTACGACCAAGGCCACATTCCTCCCGCTGTTGCCCCAGGCCCTCTCTGAATTGATTTCAGTAATAAAGTGACAGTCTTGCCGTAATATACGGATGGCCTTTAATTCAAGCCTGTTACCGTGCCAAGAAGTGCTTGTTTAATGCTTTATTTACACCCTTGCAGCTCTGCCTAGCATGCTGAGCTCCACAGTGAATCAGACCAGAAGATTTGGATAAAAGGTTTGAAATGCCAAAAGCTCTTAAAGTTGCCCAGGCAGTGTTTAAAGTACTCAACTGTGAACTTGTGTGGGATGCACTACTTTAGCTGCACTCAGATGTGTTGTCATCAAAAGGATTGCAACTGTTGAAATTACTGTGCGTGAAAGTTTAATTTTCTTCAATTCCTCCACTGCCATAGGCCTACTCCTACTCAGCAAACAGTTTGTATTTGAAGTTCTTTTATGACCTCAGAGTATACAGCTCTGTTCGTGTATATTTTACAGTTATGTGTTTGAGGATAGTGTTTGCCCGTTTCTACTTTGGGGTGTTTGAATGTATGTTAAGTGTTTGTAATTTGTGGTGGCTTGTAACAGTTAATGTTCGTTTTGATGTCATTCCCAATTCAGAGGAAGATTACCTTTACAAGCCGTGCCATCAATCAGAAGCTACATCGCTTGACCTGTGAAATATTCTAATTAAGTTAGCTAATTAACTTAATGGTGTGTCACACTTGGCTGACTTAACTATAGTGAGTAAATTGAAAGAAAAATAGGTTGATGCTCTGCTATTTCATGTGAGGTAGAGGGGATGCATTCTATCTCAGTGGGAAAATTTAACCTTTGCCTGTTTTTATTCTTTCAATAAGCTGTTTTTCATTAGAGTTAATCAATATCATTAGTGCATTTATGGAACGAATATAAATCCCTAAATGTGATTTGAATTTTTGTTGCTCTCATTGTCTTATCTGTATTCAAGTTTAATCCTAATGCCATAAGGACTGTGCGATCAGTAAGCCCTACTGTCGAGGCTTTTACTCAGGCGTATAAGGTGCTTAAAGCATGATAACCTCATCAATGATGGTTGTCTTTAAGACGTGGCTAAAGTTTAACCACAGTTTAATGCGATTTAGAGGCAGGCAGTGGCAGCTAAACAAGGGCAGCTAGCTAAAGTAGCCTGCAGGGAGCACAGGACATGGTCAAGGGTGGCCAGGCGGGACGCCAAAGACGAAGAGAAAATCAATGGCTAGGAGTCACCTCAATCACTTTAACTAGGCGCTATAGACGCCCATGCCCCTCTCAGGGGCCAATTTGTGGAGTAAACAGGAGTGTGTGATTGCTGTCGGGATCCCCAGTGGCCCCAACAGTCCATTTCTCTGGACCTGGCTCATTCTAATAACCCTCTTAGTGGAGAGCGTACATGAGGCCACTTTTCGGACCACCCTTAGTATTTTATGGCCATAAACAGTGTAGCAGACACTGAGCAGCAGCAGCACCAGCCTTCGTTAAGATAACAGTCCCACAAGTCCCTGGCTCCTGCTGCGTGGGCAGAAAGCATGCTGTATTCTAATGGCATTCTGGATGGAGACACAACAGTTTCCTCCAATAAACATACAAACTAAAGTTTAGTTTAACACTTCTCTTTGTGAACCCACCAGATTTGAATATAACTTTGGTTAGATATCTGGCCAAACTTGTGTTAAGGAATAAAATACTGTACACAGACACATATTAGCTTGTTTTGATTTTGAATTAGGCACCTTCAAGTTCAAGTTCATCTGCCAATAGACAAGTATTCTGCTTCAGTGTATCATTATGGCGTAAATGTTGATTGCACAATGCATTGATATAGAATAGGGATGTAAAGATACTCGTGGTATGCTATGCTCACAATAAATAACCCATGATAATAAATCTGATTTCCAAAGCATTTATTATTTGTATACAATAATTCGTATTTACTTGAGGTACTTCTGCCTTTTTTCTATAGTTAAATAAAGGTAGCCAGCCATGACCTAAGCATGTGCAAAAAGCCTAACCCTATGTACAACTGATATCAAATCAGCAGCCAATAGCCAGTAGCAGTCCTTACCTCCCTCTGATTGTACCGCACAGGACAACAGCCGAGAACAGGTACAAGACTGCGAGTCGCACCAATCTCCCTCCCTCTTGTTGTCCAGCAGGCAACCAGGGCCAAAAAAATGTTTGTCAACAGAACTGACCCATTATATATTTCCTAACTGTATGTTAAGTGGCCGTCTGTGGATTGTGAGCCATAGTTTCCAGTAAACATACCGTCACTTCGGCTGTTGCAGCTGCAGTGTCTCAGGGCTTGTTAGGTGAAGCAGACAGACCCTGTGGCATGGCACCGGTAGGGCAGCCCGGTGAAGGTCTGCCCTGCTGACAGCTGGCCTGCATGCTTCACTTAACGAGCCTAGAGACACTAATGGTTCCCTATAAACCTGGCTATCACTATAAAATCGGGCACACAGTCACCCTGGAAAAGAAAGCTTTATTGGAGTTCCATTTCTGTTACTAAATGATTGAATAAACTCAACAATGAGCATATGCCTCGCACAAACAGATGCAAGACTAGATCAATGCATGCATATGTTGGTGCTTTCTTTTTTCAAACTAGTTATTTTCAGTGAGACCAATTTCTTTTGCTTTAATGGCCTTGGACAAGTACAGACACAAGCTTACAGAGCACATTAACCAGCAACTGCCAAATTGTTTCTCTTCTCTCTCACAAAATTAAGTTAATTGTCTACAGCTGATATAATCTGTTATTGTTATTGTTGTTGTTGTTGCGACCGCTGCTGCGGCTGTTGTTCAGTAAGTATACTGTAACTATGCCATGAGTTTGCTGTGCATGAGGCCCTGTCATTTTCATTTGTGTATTTTAAAGTTTCAATGGAACCTGCCTCAAATATTCTGTGTAGAACTCATTGTCATGTAAAACACATTCCCCACTTAGTGAGAAGTCTTTTCCTCTTTGTTTTCATTTTATAAGACATTTTCACTTTGACGTGTTCCCAGCCTTGTTCAAAAAGAAACTACAGATACACAGCCAGTTTTCCCACAGTGCCTATGAGCTCAGACCTATTTAATTTTCTCTGCTTTATTCTAAATGCTTTAAATTGGATACAGAGAGAAAGAAGCTCTCCTTTTCCTGACTGTATATCCTCTTCCAGGAGGCATCTGCAGTTGTCTGACAAGGCAATAAAAAGAAAAACCTGCTTGTGAATTTTACCTCTGATTAAATTAGGTGTTGCCTGGTAACTTCACCTCAGTATCAGATATGCCTCACTAAAATGGAAATACGTTTCTTCGGGGAAAAAAATGGACATTAAAGAATGCCCTTTGTAATAAATGAAATGGGAATTTCAAATATGCGCAGTCATGAAATTTAATTGTGCTCTCTGGTGACTGGTTTGTGGGTGCTGAGGAGCAGAGGCGCAGGAGAAGTGCTGGGGGCAGAGGTGGTTAAATGTAGCGCGTAGCGCACTGCCTGAACAGGCTAATGAAGTCGCTGTTTATGACCCACTACAATTGTGTCATCTCTTGAATGGCAACAAGATGCCAGCGCGCACATACAGCCACTCAAACACACCCAATGAGCAGCGTATACACACATATACGCACGCACGCACGCACGCACGCACACACACACACAAACACACACACACATTCAGTCCAGAATAAGCGCTTCTTTACAAATGGTGGTATTGTCTTTAGTCAATTTATGTTTTTGATGAAAAAGGGGAGAATGTGCCTAACCAGAATTCAGGCCACATACAAGTATCTACAGTACAACAGGACAATCAGTCAAGTTATGATAGTCAGTTATGATAACTATATAATATCAAGGGAAAACATAAATCAAAGAAATAGGAAAAATGGAATATAAACTAATACAATGGCACATAAAACAGTGTAATTGCAGTTGTAGTCCCTGTAGATATATGCAGGCTTCACAGTTCAACATTTAATCAAATCACCAACAGATAACCAAAATGGCCTATATTAAATCAGTGAATAATACATTATTGCATAAAGAAATGAAGAATTTCCTGAAAAAAAGTGTGTGC
>OMLP01032966.1:0-26156 GCA_900302685.1 Spondyliosoma cantharus | reverse complement strand
CGGTAAGCCGGTGAGCACAGAGAGAGTAGCTGCTGTCGAGGTGCGGAGGGCTGGATGGCTGAGCAGGAGCACCAAGCACCATAATAACCCACAAATATCACAGGACATGACACTGAGGCTGCTACTAGCAATAGCATGCAGAGAGCAGTCAGTCATCATGGCAAGAGGCGGAGCTCCACAACCAATCGTAACTTGTTTTCTTGTCAAGTGCTCTGTTTGTGGCATTTTTCATAATAAAGAGCACAAAAGAAATACCTGTTATGTCTCCATAGTAGAACTTACAGTATGTAGACACATTAGGAAATGAGATGGGTTTCTGCCCAAAGTCGAGCACCGTAAAAGTAACGAGTAACGTAAAAAGTTACTTTGCATAGAGGGTAACTAAGTAAAGTAAGGGATTACTTTTTTAAGAAGTAACGAGTAAGGAGCAAACACTACTTTTTAACAGTAACTTCCCCAACACTGGACACCACTCTGCGCAGCTCACTGTGCTATGAAGTTGGACTCACGTGATTCTTTTTACATGATCTCATGGGGAAGTTGACATAAACAAAATGGAGATTAGCATGGTGCAACAATTTGTACTAGTAACACATTGCAATGAGAAAACAAAGTCAGAAGGTTAAACAAGTCTTGATGAGTGGGTCAACACAGGTTAAACCTCAATGAAAGCCAAAGGGCAATTTTTTAAGTTTCTGTCAATAGTAGTATGATAGCTAACATTAGTCTAAAGAGCTAGAATGTTTACCGTTGCTTGGCAGTACCATCAGCTGTTCCGAGATACCTCTCTCATTGGTTGTTGTAGTCCGGATCATAAAGTATTGAAGTCCAGATTTCAAATTGTGAAAATATTAGATATTACCAGGGCATTCCAGATGAGTCTGTGAGCTGTTTAGGAGGTTTGTGACTAGATCTGTTAACCCCTCAAATTACTAGATAATCTGTGCTAAACATCAACTCAGATCAGATTTCTCCTCTGATTTGGGATTAAACCATTCCTAAACTCCTGTATTGTGAGCCGAGAAGAAAGAAGAGCAATAGCCGACATCATATTTTAACCTTGGTTGAAAGGGCAAATTATCAAAATTGGGACACAAACTGAGTATAAATACATAACTAATGGAATGATGTCACTTTGAAAATATGTTAAGCCTAATGAACGTCTCATCAGGCCTTGGCGATGTGGAATGCTCCAATTCAAACTCCACCCAGCCCCACTCAACAGACCCTCAGACACAATGATTTCAGTTCCTGGGCTTATGATTTCAGACAAGCTGCTGCCCATCCGACATGTGCTGGCTTATCAATATCAATCTTTCTGCCTTTTAAACATATGGTGAAAGGTCAACAAGGAATCATGTGGATTCTTTGAGTCAGACATGAACTTGGGTGATTGTCAGGCTAGTTAATTTAGTGTGACTAGTGTTTCTGTAGCCATTGTAGCATTTGCTCTTCACACTCTGAAACAGGAGGTGAAATTTAGAGTCTGTGTGGGTCCTGTGGCTTGGTTTTCCCCGAGTGAATAACCTTATCAACATTAAGGAGATCGCTTTCACCCAAAACCTACGTGTACATGCAGGTTTTATGCACAAAACGCCAGTACTTGTCCACGAAGTACACCAATGAGGGATCATAAAACATGACAATGCAGGTAGGGTAATTTTCTGCAATATTATTGACAGAAAAGAGATTCTAGAAAAGAGATGATGCTATTGAATTGTGTGAAGAAGTGCTCTTTATGGCTCCACTGTTTGCTGCATGTTAAAAATCACCCAAAAAAAAAAAAATCTGCTTATTGTTGGGACAGATTCAAGTTGGCAGTGAAAGAAAAGTGCAATTTCATTTCATGTTTTTAATATAATCAAAATACAAATAAGGCACTTCTTTGTAAGTGCAAAGTTTGCCCGTATACAATGTTGTTTGCAGATGTTGATCACTCATTATCTCTTCTTCTGACTGTCAGTTCCACTTGAGTCAGTTCAGTCTTCAGCTCCATTATTGCGCTTATCTTTCAAAAAGGTGGCAGCACGGAGATTAAAGCTGAGGTCTTGGTCAAAACATTACATTTTCATATCAAAATGACAAGATAACTAATTTGTGATCCTGACAAAAGTTTCAAGAAAAGTCATGCAGGCAAGATTTGCCAACTGAAACTGAACCCTGTTGATTGCCAACATACTTTATAAAGCAGGTCAGCTTAATCACAAAGGTGCATTACCTCATTTTGTTTGGCAATCAAACTGTGCCCCATCCATCCATCCATCCATCCATCCATCCATCCATCCATCCATCCATTATCTTCCACTGTTCAGGGGTCGGGTCGTGGAGGCAGCAGGCTTAAAAGGATATTCGAGACCTCCTTCTCCCAAGCAATGCTTTACAGCGCCTCCTGTGGGATCCTGAGATGTTCCCAGGCTAGATGGGATATATAGTCTCCAGGGAGTTTTGGGTCTGCCCCAGGGTCTCCTCCCAGTTGGTCGTGCCCGGTGCACCTCCCAAGAGAGTCAATTTATGAGTCTATCTACGTTCTTACCCTCATCTATGGCCATGAGCTGTGGATAGTGACTGAAATTGCGGATACAAGTGGCCAAAATGAGTTTTGAGTTTACTCCATAGGGTGGCTGGACTCAACCTTATTGATAGGGCTGAGGAGTTCAGTCCCTTGGGTATTGGCAAGAAAAGGCAAGACTGTGATGAAGTAGTGCCCAGACAGAAGAACAGGGCTGCTGCTATGTGGCCCAGCTCTAGAGCAAATTCAGGTCTTCACCTCAATCATGGGAAAATCGGGTTGGTACCAGGTCAGGTTACACATTTCCTGGGCATGGTTATAGACTCAGGGGCTGCTACAGTGCGTCTGACCCCATAGAGGCAGGACACCTGGATGGCCTGTCTGGCAACTCACCTGCGGGTGAGTGTAACCATGGCTACAGCTCTTGGGACTGATGGCCGAAATGGCCCAGATAGTCCTGTTGGCCCTACCTTACATGCACCCAGTACAGAGGTGCCTCCTCAGCCTTGGGCGTCATCCATGGATGCGGCTGCAGGCAAGAGTGCAAGTCACCATTGGGTTACATCTGGTGCTCAACTGGTGAAGATGCTCTAGCAATCTTGCCAAGAGGAGCAGACAGGTGTCTGGTGACCTGTCGCTGACTAGCGTTGTCCGACGTGTACCTCGAATGCTTGGGCACAGTGCACAAGGGCAAAGGAATTGGAATAGCCCATCCGAGTAATAGATCCCAGCATTTCAGCAGGCTGGAGCTGAGGGCAGCCCAACTCGCCCTGCAGATATTTCTGCCACACCTTCAAGGTTGCCATGTGCTGCTGAGGACAGACATCTTGCAGTATCTTACATCAACAGGCAGGGAGGGCTTGGCTCCCCTTGCCTTTGCAGACTGGAACACCAGCACCAGCAGGGGCATCTGCATGCCTTTATCCCTCAAGGCCGTACATATGCCTAGGCATGCCTAGAGAGTCAGGCTGCATACCGTCTGTTCAAAGTCAGCCCGAATCCAGGAGAATGGTGGCTCCACCCAGACGCTGTGGCAGAGATCTAGCATCACTTTAGGACAGCAGTTGCCCAAAGACCTTCTGTATGCATTCCCTCTTTTGGTCCCCTTCGTCCTCTCCTCCAGATAGTAGCCTGAACTGACCTCACATGGTTCTGGTTCCCTGACCTTCCCGTCTCTATTTGTTGGACGCCATGGGAGCTCCCCGTCCAGAAGGATCTACTTTCACAGGTTCAAGGGGCTCTGTTTTAGAGAAGAAAACAAAACAGCTCCTTTCTCCAAGGCCTTCAGCTCTGGGCCTTAACCCTGAAGGGACGCGCTACCTAGAAATGGGCCCACCACATGATGGTGAGGACCCTTCAGGGGGCACGAGTCCCATCTACGAGGGCAGCACACTCGTACTGTTGGAGGTTTTTTGAGTTATGGTGTGGGGCAAATAGACCCACTCACATGTGAATCTCAGGTGATCCTGTTTCGTCTGCAGGAGCAGCCAGAGAGGGGGAAGGCTCTACTGACCCTTATCCTTTCACAGGACATTAATAGCCTCATTGCACATTTTTTGAAGGGTGCCTGGAGACTTGAGGGCTCATGTAAAGATAGAAGACTTTATTAATCCCCGAAGGGAAATTAAGTAAAAGCCCCTGCAGTCCTGCCTTGCCTCCTGCAGTGTGACCCCTTTCAGAACCTTCAGTTGGTGAGCCTGAAATGGCTGTCACTCAAGACAGCGTTTCTGCTAGCAGGAACATCTGCCAAGGGAGACGGAGATATGCATGGCCTCTCAGTCCATGAGGCCTTGTGCAGGTTTAGGCCAGAGGCTGGGGGTGAAGTGCTGCCCCCCAACCTGGCCTTTTTTGAAGATTTACATCTCCATCAGGTGATTGCGCTTTATCTTTTATTTTGCCTGCAAGCGAATGGTGTCCCAAGGGAGCAGAAATGGGCCAAATGAGTCCTGGCTCTTGGTTCAAAATTTCACCAAATAGTAGTCTCTTCAGTGTAGGCTGGATTCAAGGAATACACTCAAAGAAGATCACTGGAGAGGTGCAGCATATGGTACAAAGGATTTTAATGGGTTCTACAACACATCAACACACGCACCTGCTTTTATGCTGAAGGGTCTCGACCAATTTCTTAAAAACCCGCCCCTGATGGCCATTTCTAATGGTGAATGACATTGCCTGATTTGTCTGTGGCCCTTTTCATTGGTTGACCTTTCTAGCACACCCAATGCCTGACTCCATTAGCTTTGTACATTAGCCAATAATATCTTTTCTAAAAAAGGGATGTGGTCCAGCAGGTATACAGGGCAGCAGGAGTGCCAGTTCTGCCTGGAGTATGGGCACACTCCACCTGCAGAGTTGCGACCTCCTGGGTCGCTGTGGAAAGGAGCATCTCTGGCAGAGACTCTGTTGTCATTCACCCAATTCTGCAGACTGAGCATTGCTGCATCCGCTCCTTTTTGGGAGATGTTTTGTTGGGCTACCCAGTAGTTGGTGGTGCCCATGGTTCCACTGCCTTGCTTTGGTAGCCTGTGTTGGGAGGCCACTCAAGTCAGTCAGTTAACTTTGCATCTGGCAGCCTTGCCTGAGCGGCCCATTCACCCCTGTACATTAGATTAGATTAGGTAGACTGTATTTACTCCTCAAAGGGGACATTCACTTTTTACAACAACTCAAGATGCAACAAGTACATGAAAAAGAGTCTAACAAATACATATGAAGTTAAATAGAAAATAAATTGAAATATATCTATATCTATATATTCACAAAAAAACAAGTGAGTGGAAAGTGATTGTTCAGGTAGTGCTTGAGTTAAACAGTCTGATGGCTGTGAGGATGAACGATAGATGAATGGTAGCTCTCCTTAAACAGTGGGTGTAGGAGTCTGCTGCTGAAAGAGCTACTCAAGGCTTCCACAGTCTGGTGCAGGGGGTGAGATGTGTTGTTCATTACTGACGTCAGCTTGGCTAACATCCTCTTTTCACCCACTGGCTGAAGCGTCTTGCCTGGCCAGTGAGGTGTAGCATCTCGCACCTACGCATACAGTATCTGGCTGTCCTACCAGCTCATCTTCAATAATTATCCACGTAATCTGTCAAGTGGAGACATTCCCCATACATATGGAATATGTAACCTACAGTTCACCGCTTTAATTTATATACACTGTGTATAATACTGTAACATACTTGAATTGACTAGATCCATTTTTTATGTGGATTTGCATCAAATTGTACACACTCATATTTACCAACCCCCCCATAAATATTTTTTCATCAAGGTCCATGCATTATTTCCTGAGAATGTAACCAAAATGTTGAAAAGCGGTCTATCACGCAATGTTAAAGAAAGTGAGAAAAAGTTTCTGGATCCATCCCTTTATCCAGATTAACACCAAAAGTTAATGGGGTCTATTCTAGACTCATACCCATTCTTCATCCAAGGTTGGTGGATATCTTTTCAGCAGTTTTCATGAAATCCTGCTAACAAACCAACTAACTAACAAATGGACATAGGTGACAATATTATCTCCTTGGCGGAGGTAAAAACCATGAAACTAGAAGTAAAATATGAATTGCTGTCCTTAGCAATACATTCATTTGTGCAAATTATTGTTCCAAAAAGTTTAAAATGTCACTTCAAGCTATTTTAGCATCAGAACTCTAAGATCAGGCAGGAAATGCCCAGTTGTGTAATCTGGAACAAAATAGCCCATATTTTTCCATTGAAGCCCCCATGTAGAGTGTTGCAGAGTTTGTTAACTCTGCTGTCTTTAGCATGTAGCTGTGAGCGGCTGAGGTAATGCCTCATGTCCACGTGCCACAGTGAGGGCGAGTCTGATCCCATCTGGGATTGTTAAATCGCTGCAGCTCCCCTGGAGACTTTCTGATCTTCCCTGATTACATGTGGCAGCCTCTGACCTGCACTGAAGACCCTCTCCTGACATGGAAGATTGACGATTATCGATGCAGAAACCTTTGTTAATGCAGGAGCACATAAGGTTGTGTGCTCACTGCAGCTGGAAAACTGTTTTAACCTCATCTGCTTAATCTGATGAAACCAATTTTATTTTGGGATAAAAGTAAATAATGATCATGCTTGTAAAGTATGATTTTTTTATGCTCTAGAGTATCAGTGTTGAGCTTGTATTTTTTCGATGCTTCATGTAATTCCAGATTTAGTCCAGGGTCTGTGGAAACTGGAGCTCCCGTTTTGATTGAGTGAATCACCTGCTGTGGAAATTATAAACACTGAGCAGGAATTTACATTAGGCACCCAGTGGAAAAGTGCACTGTGCTGATGGCTTTGTCTGAACGATGGAGTAATAAAATCTCTTTTGTATACAAGACATAATTCATCAAGGTATCTGCACTTCTTCACTCCGACTCTTTAAAAGCCATTTCATCCATCTTTAAATAGAGCTGGAATGCTAAATGTGATTATTTCAAAGCATTTTAACTGCAAGATACTGTGCTCTTGTACTGAACTTTTCTCAAGTGAAAATTGTTGCCCTTAAATGTAATTTTTTTCTTAATGGAGAGCTGTCATGCTGTGCAGGAAACTGCACAGACACATTAAAATGCCTCCAATTCATCTATGAATGATTGTTGTCAAAGATGAGGCACCAAGGAACATAAAGATCATGGGTCAGGGTGTTAAAGTTACCTGTTTTTGCTGTTTAGTCATGGAAGTCCTACATAAACCTCTTTCTGATGCCAGAGTGACTTTGCATGTTAAAACGCATACAAGTAGCACAATCATCAGCTTTTCTAAAGTGAGCATAAGTAACCTAACCAAAATCAAATGTCAAACTGAGCTTCTGAATAACACAAAAAGACATAAACTGTACATTACTAGTGTGAGATTGGAGTCTATAAGCAGCTAGATGACCACAACATACCTTTACCCTGACCATGTGTACCAACCAGAGACCTCTGCCCTCCCACCTCTGTCTCAACTCATAGCGGCTCAGTCTACCATGGGGAATTCCAAGTTTGTTTTGCTGGTTCAGTTAGCCAAAAGCAACTACTCAAGAACCCTGAGAGTGCACATAGATGGTGAAAATTCTTCCAGGGGTTTATATGCTGATTATATGGGTTGTCTGAAAAAACAAAAATAAGCAGCACTTGAAAAGGCTTTTTTTTTATAAACCTCTGATTAATTTTGTTGAAAACAGTCAATGCTGCGTGGCCAGGCTGTGGCCAGGGTTTTCTGGGAGTCAAAATTCCCCCAGCACAAACCCACCCTCTACAAATCTCACTTTATATAATTAATTGATTCAACTGTTTTGTAAACATTTATTAGTAAGTGTTATTAGTACACATGCTCAAAAAAATGAAAGGATGTTTTGCTGCCTTCATCCTTAGTTACATCCACTAGTTAATGTTATAAGCTAACTATAAACTGGGGTGGAAAAATGAATTCACAAAGACTACCAGCCTCTTTTTGGGTGAAACATTTTCTTGCGTGTAGCCAGGATTTTATAAATACTAGGGTTAAAGGTAGGGACATAGAAAGAGCAGCATTTAAAAGGAATTGTTAATAAAAAATATCTTTAGCTAGTGCGTGTGCTTATATAGAAAACAATGGATATGGATGTTCTGATGTATATCATTCATCGCCCAAAAAGACAAAGTTATCGTTATCACAACATGTAACTCAGTAATGCTGCTGCCATCTAACATGTGATCAATCCCCTGTCTTTTTTTAGCCTTACCCTTACACATTGACCATACCAGCTTTTCAGCGACATAATGTTTGAATTAAAGAGCCATTTGTTGATACCGGGCTGCTGATCTCCGTCCAGATGGAGGATTTAGCTCGACCATTTAGGCTCAATCTGAGCACGAGCTACAGGTGCTGGGTGTAGTTCTTCAGCAGCTACCATGGCTCAAAGTAGTGCAGACGTTTAAATCCACACTTGCTGTCACTTTAAGTGCACTTGAGGCCTCATTTATTGCAGAGCACTTGTAAACTTACCCATTCCCACAAGAAGAAGAAAAAAGTATGCTTCTATTGAGGATGTTAAGTGTTGTTTTCCATTTATCAATGGCTGGAGAGCAGCCAGGCAGATGTACACAGATCCAGGCCCTGCCAGACCAGACTTTCTCCGAAGACATTAGAGTGCCGCAGTGAGAGAGCACTCTCATCCTTGGGAATTTCAATGATGCGATTAATTGCTAATCTACTTAATATTTTAACCAGTTCCACTTTGAGATAGTTCCTCTGACAAATCCAGGGTTATTTAACATCTTATGTAAACTAATGGAACAAAGTGGAGCATGCAAAAGGAGGCTGAGCTCAGTGACAACATAAATGGGATTAAAAATGTTGTAAATATCACATTATGGTTAAAATCTTCTTATTAGACAGATTTGGCCTTTACTTCAACAAGATCTTACCAAATGTTTCCATGTGGGTGATGATCAGGAACACCTATTGACTTCATCATCCTGACGTTGCCCTAACAACATCAGCCACTTCTGGACAACTGGCAGTTGATTTGCTTTGCAGATATGTGAAATTAGACAAACAGCATTTATGTTAGCATTCATTCAAACGGGATCAAAATTGTATTTGTCCTTCCCCATTGACTACTGTACAAATGTTTGCTAAAATAAAAAGAGGTGTGACTTCTGCAATCCGACTTTTTCTGCTGTGCTTTGATGAAAGAGAAGTAGCTAACGGTCATTTATTTCCTAGATTCTTCTATATTACTGTTTTGGGAAATATGGATATCATGAGCATTGCCACCAGACCTTGTCAAAATCATGTACTATATCAAAATATGTTGTATACAACATACTGAATATCTCTGCATGTTAGAAACATTCTTTTTTGCCCAGATGAATGCTGTTGTGCTTAGGTGCAATTGTGTCCCCTTCAGCAGCTTTGTAATCCAGCGTTGATTTACAGTGTCTTTTTTGGAGACTGTAAAATAAATTCAGATTGTTAAATCAGACGCTAAGTATCTTCTGTGATTACTTATCCATTTTCCATTTTGAAAAAAGGTATGGTTGTTGTTGGCAGGATGGTTATCCACTGGACATCCCATGATGTTTTATGTCGAGTCTGTTGATCAATGTGAGGCTGTGCTCATGACTTGTCCACCAATCAGGGGCAGAGTAAGACAAGTCTTTTTAAGAAAAGCAGTGGGAGTCATAGTAATGCTGTGACATGAATGAATGACATCAGTGGACTTAGCTCTTGCAGGGGTGTTGTTAACTCTCACAAGAGTTAGCGACGCTCACATTGGCATTCATGTATTATATGTATACATATTCAATGAAAGGTCTCTTTAAATCTACCTTACAGTGACATCTCACAGCCGATTGCACTAACTGCTTGTTGTGGGTCAGCTCATGCTGCAATTTTCTTTAGTCTGTGACCTAACATAAAATAAATATGTGATAATAAATCGTGAATTGACAGCTTTTTTGCTCTAACTTATCATTCAGAAAACACATATTCCCAGTAATGTTTGTTTTCATACTCCTGCCGTATGAAATGGCAGAAGATAAGTGAGAGGGACAGTGGGAGTGGGGGAGGCATGGGGAGGCAGCATGAAGGACCTCCCCTCAGTGAGAGAACACATGGATTTGGGTCTGTTAAATGTCAACATGAGTAAGTCATGTATCACTTTGTTTCCATGATTTCTACAATTAAATCATTAAGTGTCATTAAAGGACTTGTGTAATAGTCCTGCTGGTGCTTGTGGAGGGCGGCTCAGTGCCTGCTGCAGTCTGCACTGGACTGGAAATATCAAACTATACCGTACTAGTTGTTAATCTGCAGGTTAGTACAGCATAATGTTTCTATATGAGGTTGCATAAAAGCCACACGTTCCCAAAAATATGAACTCTGTACAATCAATGTGGAAGTGTGATGTTTAACTGTAAATGTTGTGACAGCAGAAGGAAAAAAAAAATGGGGGGAAAAGGGGTTTAATGTTCTGTATCCACTTTGGCAAAAAACCTGAGTGCTGCTGAGCCAGGTCAACATTCTGGAAAACGAGAGAGTCATTATGAGTGGAAACACTTGTATTCAGATCATTACTTCACACAGTAATTATTGCATACGGAGCATAATGAGTCTTGCAAGAAGATAAGCTTGTTAATCTCCAGGAAACAAAGTGCCTGAAGGACACTGAGCGCACAGAAAAGCAGACAGAATTATCAAATATTGTTTTATGCTTGCTATTGTAAACATAGTGTAACTAATTCCTGTTCGTTGTAGAAAACAAAGCGTTGATAAGGCAAAAGCCTTCACTTTGACTGTGCCAAAGCTCTGGAGAACATCCATTCCAGAGGAAATGTAAGCTATTATTCCATCTCATTTTGACATTAAAGACACTAACTGGAACCATTACAAGATGAGCAACACACTACAGTGTTATGCTTCATATCTCTAATGAATAGATGTGTAATATCTCCAACAGGCAGTTTTCAATTACATTCTATCGGAAACAAATGGCTTTTATTCCTTGGAATACTGATGCAGTATTATCCATGTCCATGAAAAATACCTTGTGTACTTGCTGCTTGGGTAACAAATTGCCATATCATGTGTTACAATTACCTCCTCAGTTTGGCCAGCCAATACATCTTCCCGATGAAATGGGTTGAAAGCTATGAATTATGGCCATATTTCAGTCTAAAAGAAACAAACCACTAATTGCGATGTGGCCTCTCGGTAATTACAACAGAGAGCCCAGAAAGGCACTCCAGCATTGGGGAAATCATTTACTGCTGCTCCTGCTTTATTTTGGTTTCAAATAACAGACACTACTAATTTGGTGTGGGCCTGACCCGCGCCCACCCCCCTCCCCCTTCTACCCCTTGGGGAATACTCCAATCAGCCCACATCTCCACCAACTTTTCCCCCTCCCTTTACTTTTGCAAGCCCTCTCCACTACCAGTGAAGTGAAGTCCGCCTTTCTGAAATGTTTCTGCTAATTCCCATTTCCTTTATAATCACAAGCTTTCATGTGAGTGGCTGGTCGGGGCCTGCTGGGGAGGGGAGGGGTAATTACTCTGGGGTCCCAGGCATTAACCCAACCAGGTGTCACAGGATGGCCTGTTTACCTCAGTGATTAATGAATGGACTGCAGGTCTCTCACTACCCCCACCCACTGCTCTTTTATTCAGCGTGGAGCATGCCATTGAATCAATTTGCTGGGCAGTGACAGGTCTGAGCCACATCAGGCCTCTGAGGGCAGCCAGTCCACCTGAGCCCTTCTCTTCTTACCGGGCCAGCTCATCTGTTAGCGGTGCAAAGGTAATTAGGACAGGGTTTCATGAATGGAAACGTAGGCTGCGGTAACATTTGTGTACAGCATTTTGTTGTAACAGTGATAAATAAACGGTTGACTTTCTACCCTGACGTGTGTTTTCCTTCTGAATACCTGAACCACATGGATGATGATGAACTAGTCTGCAGGTACAATTAACCAATTAGTTGTCTTAGTTGCCTACCATTTCTGAGTTAAACACAACTGTCACAAATAGGAATCCCAGGTTTTTATAACAATTTGTCAGATGTAATGTAACATGTACATGCTAACTAACTAAATATTTAGTGAAGCTGTCGCCAACTGGCCTCCTACCCGTTTACTGAAGTTACATAGTGCAGAAACAAGCGTTAGGGGGCGGAGTGACTGTGACAAAGACACCATTCACCTTATTACAAGTCATTATACATTCAAAATGATTTTGGAACCATTATTTTAAGGTCTTTAAGGTTACATTCTGTTGCTTTAAGCAAGAAAATAATTGACTGATTCAACAGTTTAAAAAAACAAAAACAAAAAAACTAACCGTTCATCTGGCGAAATCCAGTTCTCCAGAAGCCCAAAGATCCCAAATTGGTTTGAAATGACGTTATTTAAACCCTTTTTTAAAGACACAATCTCCACGGAAGCTTCAAAGCTAAAAGTGTGAGTGCATGAACACTGCTGCGTGTCAAGGGTATTCATCCGGCATTCCCAGTTTACAAATGATGCTGTACTGTATAAATGTATGGAGCCATTTAATGTTTTTTTTTCCCTACTTTGTTATTTCTTTTGCTAAAAGATACAGACTAACAAGGCTTGAAACCAAGCTACTTATCTTAAGGTCAAATAATAACATAATGTTGCTTGAATTGAGAAAATATACAGCAGATTAATTGACAATTAAAATAGTTGGAACAGCAATTGCAAAGAAAAAGAAAAGACAAAACGCAACTTATATGGTAACGTTTTCTAAACTATAATAACATTGTCTCGTAGTGGCAGAGAAAAAACTTATAGATTCAGCTCCAGAGCTGATCTGCTAATAAGTCTCTACCTGGCTTGCATTAAAAGATTAACTTTTCATCATTCCCCCCTGGACTGTACAATAGAGCGGGCCAGACCTCACCTGGTGACTCTCTGTTGAAACGGTAAATATGTTTTACCATCTCACAGGCTGCTGCAAAGCTGTTATCCACACTGTGATGAAAAGGGGTGTGAAAGCAGAACTGTGTCATCACCTCATGTCTGTCAAAGAGGATATAGACGGAGAGAAGTGCACAGGCTTTGTGTACACAGGTGATTACCTAATCAGCAAGTCCTCTCTAAGAGGGGCCAACAAGGGTTCATGTCACTCAACCGCCACAACTGAACCTCCCAAAGTCAAATACAGCCTCATTGCCATGATACTGACACAATAACACATGAGAGCAGGGCAGACTCAAGGAGAGGTGATTTCCAACAAATTTGCATCTTTCCTTTCACTTTTATTACTGTGGCTGAGACGTCTTTCGTGCGACAGATTTTTGGCCCTATTTTCACAATCTTACTATGACAAGTGTTTTCTCATTTGGTGTTGGAGGTACCACAATGTTAAGAATACTGTTACCGTTAAGGCTGTGAGGTAAAGACTGTGTATTTAAAATGCACTTCAGGAAAACTGTATCATATTGTTGCTGCTATTATATAATGCATGAACGACTTAGAAGCATTTTAATATTATAGATGGTTTAGGTAGAGCTGATTTTAACAAATGCATCCACTGCTGAGTATTTTAATCTTTAAGTAATTTGCATTATTAGAAACATGTGAAATATTTGACATGTATCAAACATAACTGTTCACCATGGTCCTGAAAAGATGCACTGTCAGTCAAAAGTACAAAGTGTTCTTCAGTATATTGGTGCAGTGTCTGGTGAAGTTATTCCACAGTAAATGAAGTCTACATGGGCACGTTTTCATAAAGGCACTTTATGAAAATCTGATTATCATTTTCGTGACAAATAACCATATTTTTGATGATGTCAGGTTATGTTCTAAACTACAAAGGGAGTACTTTCAATTTAGTAATTCTATTGCAACTTTTTACCTTTTGACACATTTTGTATTTTACAAAAGCCCAAAAAGAAAATTTAAAGGATAAGTTCACCCAAAAATAAAAAAAAATAATTCAGTCAATATGTACTCAGGCCCAATGGACAGTCAGATGAAATTCCATAGTCCACAAAACATTTCTGGAGCTTCACAGCAAAACAGTGTTGCAAGATTATCCTTAACAACTGAAGTAGATGGGAATGTAAAAATACATTTAAAAATATTAGAATAATGGCTCCATACAGCTCATCTGGACAAAGAAACCTACCTACCTGTGGCTGCACTTCAGGCTACGTACAATACTGGATGCTATCTAACATGATGGTGTGTTTTTACATTTTTTTCATTTGCTGTTATTGTTTTAGGTTTTTAAACAATTATGCATCAACTTCAGTTGACAAAACGCTGTTTTTAAATGTGGATTTGATCACATTCAACTTCGATAAAACACCTGTCGGTGTAGAATATTCTTCCTGCTCAATCTCATGGCCTATTCTGTTTGAATGGGAGACTGCATTATGTTGTCTTGTTTATTCTGAAGACTTTTCAGTGAGATATGATGTGAGCTCCTCTAACCATTTCCACTTTAATTGCCACACACCCAAGAATGACATTTTAGCCATTTCTAAGAGAAAACTAAGTCGAAATTTGTTTCAGAGCTCTCGACCAATGTAGAATCACAACAAGAGATATCAGTCTTTTTTATCCAAGTTGTCACTTCTCCCTTCAAACCTTCAAGTGACTCACTGTTACAGACTAATGAAATGTTCCTGTTTGCTGTGATGTCTGCGTGTCACAACAGAACACATTCCTACTTACATGTTCAGCCTCAGCTGAAGTGCAATGACATCAGCCAACAGTGAACATTAAGACAGGCCATTAACCAAGCTGATGAGTTACAAACTGCTGCTGCTATCAGCCCAGAGCTCTTAATGGATTGTATTTTGATTGTGTCAGTCAACACTCCAGTGACCTTTTACATGACAGCTGAAGCTCCGCTGTACACTTCCAGCAGCTGTTTTTACCACCATGCCTGCCACAATAACATGGCTGAGTCAGGCGGAGGTGGGTATTAGGATGGAGAGGTTGGAGGGGTACATTGTTGTGACTACCACAGGTGGGAACATGGAGAAGGAGAAGTGTGACAAGTTGAGCTGTCACTGAGGAATGCTACAGTATAGAGGAACATGCCCATGTTCACAGCACAGGTGAACTGGACGCTCAGATGGATTAATACAGTGCTAATGAAATGAAAACATGTCAAAATTAACCCCCACTCTATTTAGTGTTTTAACACCCACGGCTTTCTCGACTGTTTGCACTTGTATGTCAGTTTATGCTGCATTTCACAAGCCGAGGGCAGAGCAGAGGAATTAGGCTATCATAACATCACTGTGAAATATTACGTTTTGTTCCCGATGACTGCAAAACACAGAATTGCAATTACAAAGAGACTGCAGTGGTGATAAGTATGGAAGACAAAACATATTGTTTCACACTCAGAGTATGCTCCATATCTGTGTGTGGTCTTTTGAGATTTTGTTCTATAAAATGTAGCCTGATGTTTATTCCATTACCTGAATGTCATCATGATTAACAAAGTGACATTCTGCAGAAATAAAGCTGAAGCGTGGACAGATTTGATTAAACTGGGGCTCTTAAAATCCATGGAAATATGTTTTTTGTTTACAGTGTGATTACTTCCTGTTTGAAAAGGCATTGTCCCAATTATAAGCAGCGGTGAAAAAAGTATTCAGATCTTTTACTTGCGTGACAGTGCCAAAAGTGTGAGCAGCAACGTAATGGTAAGGCTGGAAAAAAGACAAGCTGATTTTTACCAACATAAACACCTTTCTTACTCTTTGTGGCTTTCAGATAAATGTTTCCCTGTGAAATGAAATGAAGTATTAGCATAAAATCACATCAGTCAAGTTCAAGTAATTCAACTTAAATACAGTACTTGAGTGGTTCTACTTAGTTATATTCTATCACTGTAATCCATGACATCAAGTTGAATACCCTCCTTTATTTAAGTGCACTAGCTGTGATATAAATTTCTCTGGTGTTTGAGCAGAAGACATGGACAGTGTCTCAGTTTATGACAACGTCTCAGACTTGACAGATGGGGACAAATGATTTTTATTGAGAGGTATACTCTTCTGATGAATTACGCCCAGATCCATTCAGTGACACTTGATGACGTCGAGCCAAACCTGACAGGATTCATATGGAAATACAGCGTCTGTGTCTTGAATGAACATTACAACTTTCATTGTTGTAGTAAGAATGGTCTCGTCTCTGGTTAATGAAAAGTTTAGAAGGAAAAAAAGTTATTTTTCTGATGTCTCCTTTTTTTCCTTTTGCAATCTCTTACACTTGCAACATGTTTGCATGCCATTTGGCAAAAATGTGAACTCTAATTATATCAGCAGGCCGTCACTCACAAAAGCAACCCTCAACCGCGCTGTCTGCAGTAATTGATGAGCCACAGAGCATTACATACAAATCAGCCTTATTATTCCAAAACGACATGAGGAAGTGGTTGAGTTAGGAGCTGTGACATCACCTTGACAGCAAGCTGTCACATTTTATTAAAAATTCAAACTACTCTTTGAATGGTGTTCAAAGTGAAAGGCTATTGTTCTGTTAGCCAAACCAACATGGAAATAACAAGCAATGCTTAACAGATAATCATGAAAACAAACCATCAGCAAGGTCATGTGTGGATGTAAAGTTGTAAAATGCTAAGGTATGAAACCCGAGAACGGCCATATCCAAGTTTTCACCCCCAACTCATCAAATACAACAGCATGGACATTGGTCTTAAGCTTCAAACTATGATGCGCCACCGTCCCCTCTACTGTCTTTTGCACAAATTGTTGCTTTACATCTTTGTTGCCCTTATAATGCAATGACGTGTGACTGCCAATCCATACTGTCTCAGGTCTTCTTGTGGGGAAGTCCAATTTCCAATTTTTCAATAGTATGAAGCATACTGGTGAAGGTCCAGGCTGCCAACGATGCTGTAGTCTATGTGCTGGACAACCATTCTCTCAAAAAACGTAATCAGGATGTGCGTGAGAACCACAGGGCGGTAGACACAGCAGACTTTTTAGGTAAAGGGACAATGATGGCTGTCTTAAGGCAGGAAGGAACAGCCAACAGTGAGAGTGACATGTTAATATAAAGAAAAGAAATACAAGATGACACTCTACCTAATCCTCAATCATCAGTTAGGGATGTCACGTTTTATTCAAAATCCGCACGTGTTTTTTTCTTCAGGTGAAAAGATAATATTGGAGCTGTAATAACCTCTTTGAAATGATTAGTCCAGAAGTGCATTAGATTGTTGTAGTTTGCCTTGTGATCCAGCAGAGGGCTTGACATGCTTTTTAATATAACACAGAATAATAACAATATAATCAAATATTTTAAAAGTCAGGGCAACGATCAAAAAGATTAATTTAATTAATTGAAAAGCTTTGTGATTAATTAATCGAAATGAATGGCATACACCAATATTTGCCGTAAACATTTAAAAAGTATTTCAATGCCATTTCTTGCTACATACATTGCACAAAACCATGCTTCTGTCGACAGTTCCGTCTGGGCGTTTTTTGAAGCCCCACTCCAGTGTGTTTTGGCGTTTTAATTTTGTCTTTCCTGGCGATTATTTTTTATTTATTTATTTGTTTTAATTTTTGATATATCATTTTATTTTGTGTTTAAACTTAAAAAACAGAAAGGAAAAAAAAGCTGTTACTAAAATGGAATGGACCACAGTAGAATCTGAGACTTTTAAGTCATCCAAGCTTGGCTTTTGGTGGTGGAAGAATGGCGTGGCTCCTTCAAGAACAGGGTAGTTTGTAGTGAGAGATTTGAGAGCTACTGTCGGTGGCTGAGCTCTATTAAAATAAAGCTTGCTGACTAACAGTTCACATATTATGACACAGTCACTTACTTCACCGCCACATACGTCACCGCGACTTACGTCACGGTCATTTACGTACGTTAACTTACTACATGACATAACTTAAAACAAATTCACTTTTCACTTGTGCTCACAAACGGGTTGCCAACTCTGGTCCCCAGAAGTAAAGCCCTGACCAACCCCTTGTTTGGCCTTTTCAGCTCTTTATTCTGCACTGGGTGCTCCCAAAAACTGATGGTAGAGGGGTGACTACAGCTTCATACTAGAGTTTTTGAAAAGTGCCTTAAAATCTTCAAAGGGAAGTTGCTGTGTGCTGAGAAGGCGAGAGGCAGCTGGGAAATTGCTATCTTTATATACAAACATGGAAGTAGAGCAATCCTCAGCTGCCATCCATCAGAGGCTTCCTTTGTAGGTGCAGGTAGTTTGTCAGGAGGGTCATCGGTCAGCGTCTGGTTTACACCTCTCTCTCTCTGTTCCAGGCTGGAGTGGCCTGACTGGAGGGGGTCATGGTATTGATCTGGGCCTTAGATGGGAGCCCTTGACCTGCGCCTCCATTTAAAAGCTATAAAGGAAGCCCTGCTCCAATCTAATGTTTTCCACTGAGGTGCCAGGGGCGGCGGTGGGCACCTGCACTATGTCATTCTGTTTAGATTGGGAGATGAGGCGGATAGGGCCAGCTGGGCTTCTCTATCATTAGATCCAACAACGCTTACAATAACAGAGGAGAAGGCAAGACAGAAACACATTAGATTTTGCCTTATTTATGGAATTTGATTGCAAGAGTACCGCTCACAATCCAACTTGGACATTAGCTGGCTAAATTAATGCAAAGCACTTGGGAGCTTGTCCAGCAGTTTTGTGTCGAGTGCAAAGATGCTTGTCTGCTGTAAATATTAGGTTTGAGGAACATTTTGAGCTTGTCAAAACAAAGCCTCACAATTGCTTTTAACGTCCTTAATCTTTGGATGATTGTTCAAAACAGATTCTTGACTTACTCTGCCGCACATCTGTTCAAATGGCTCCCTTCAATTTTCAAACTGTATTGCTGTAGAGGACAACAAAAGTGATTTTCAGTTTCCCTTTTTTGAATGTATGTTTTTTTTATATATATGAAATCAAATTTGGAAAGGAATAGGGTGTGTTGTGTGTTGTAACAGTGTGTTGTATGTATGTTGCTGGTGAGCTGTGCTGAGTGTAAAGTTAGGCTAATATAATTATAATGATAATAACAATAAAAGACAAAGTATCTCTAATAATAATAATAATAATGATAATAATAGCAGTAATAACAATGCCAATATTAATAATGATAATAATTATAATATAACACTATTTTTCATTTTGATTATTTTTAACTATTCCGTTATCTGCAATACTATTATTATGATATCGCCATTTCCAACATCATCACCACTGACATTTCATTATGCTATGCTATATGTGAAATAAATTATAATATTATAATATATTATATATAAAGTGAGAGTATAATAATTATTATTATAATAATGATAATAATAATAACAATCACAACACCAATATAAATGTTAATAACCTACTAAAGAAAATACAAATAGGAAGACAAAACAAAAATACAATAAAAACAAGGTAAATATATAAGGGTGAATATGTAATACAGCTGTGTGTATATCTGAGGAAACAAAGCAGATTAGAATTAAATAATCATAATCATAATCAAAATCATACTCATAATGAATGGCCGATATGTGTGTGTAAAATGACGTGTGCTGACGGGTGAAAATGGGTAAGAAGAGATTAGGTAAATGCAGAAAAGAAGGATTTACTGTATGTTTATTAGTTCTGGTTGGGGTTTAGATGAATTATGAACGTATTCCAGGTGTCAATAAACACTGATATATTGTTTGTTTTTTTACAGGCTGTAATTCTGTCTGCTGAGATATATGTAGCAAGTACGTTGATCCAGTGAGTGATATGGCAAGATGTTTTCAATTTCCAGTTTTGGAAGATGAATTTCTCGGTGATAGTTAGAGAAATGAGTAATGGCTTTCTGTATTCAATTGGGATTGAAACTTGTGTCAAGTGTCCCAGCAAGCAAAGCGATGGAGACGTTGGAACTCTGCAGCCCAAGATAGTGGAGAATTATTCAGGGACTGTTATCCAGAATGAGTGAATTGGTTGACAGGCCTAAGTGGCGTGAAATATTCGTCTGTATGCATTCAGTGGAAATGTGAATTTTTTATTGATTTGTACCCAGAAGTCGGGGTTGGGGAGCAGAGTCAAGTCCTTTTCCCATTTTATGTTATGGAGGTATCTGACAGGGATTGTAAGTTTATAAAGTTTTCATAATTTTTTTTGTTTTGTTTGTAATTTGTTAATTTCTTTAGTTAACTGAGAGGGTTGTAGTGTGTTGTTGCTTATGTTCATTTTAGATTTGATTATGGATTTTAAGTGTTGGTAAGGGAGGTACTGGTCTCTCCCTTTTCCTGTACTTCTGGATTAGTGTGTTGAATGATGTGATTTGGTTGTTTTGGAATACATGACACAGTTGAGTAATTTTCTTTTCGTTGCCATGATGAAAAGTAAATGGGGGTGTTGTGTAGCGGAAATCCAAATGATGCCAAATCATTGTTTTATATGACTTGGTGATTTTATGTGTTTTCCACCAGGCTGCCGGAGTTGAGGAGATAGTGATATTCTTGTAGTAGTCCTGTTTCTCGATTGATTGTTGTAGGAAGTGGAGGTCTGCAAGTGCAGTGGTTTTACATTAATTCTGTGCTGAATCTAGCCATGGGTTATTGTGGTTTTCCTTTCTATTTGAATACATTTTGCAACTTATTTGACAGGAAGTAGTGAAGGAAGCTCAGTGCTTCAAGGCCACCTTGTGACTTTGTGTTTTGTAATGTTAAAAGTGAGATTCTCGGTTCTTTTTTTTCCACTAAAATTGAGTTGTTAGTGAGTTTAGTGTTTTGAACCATTTGTCAGTGGGAGCGATGGGGAGCAATGAGAATAAATCCATAACCTGGGATAACGTTTTCCTTTTAACTGTTGCAATGAGAATGACTAGTCATCTGGCCCAGTGTTTAATTGTAATTTAGGTTGAACAGCGGACAGCCTGGATGAAAATATGAATACCTAAATATTTGATATTGCCTGTGTGAAGTGGGAGGGTGAGATCTTGGCTGCAGCATCTTTGAACAATGGTAGAATAGTAGATTGTTTCCAATTTATTGTGTTGTGGGAGATTGTAGAAAATTGATTCATCATTTTGGATGTGCTGTTGTTTTACTTGTACTCTTGATACTTAAGTATATTCATTATGAGATACTTCTAGATTTTTACTTACAGAAAGCACAATTTGTATGGGGGACTTTTACTTTTCTCAAAGTAATATGTTAACCCCACATCTTCAAACACTGGATTTTTTATGTATTTTTCTACTAATAATAATTATATCAACATCTTGGTTTTATATAACACCTTTCAAGAGACCCTGAGGAAGCTTTAGGGAGGGCACAAGAAAAGAAAATTACCCTTAATTAGTGGGTCCAATTACTAAAATCTAAATCTAAATCGCAGCTAATTACTGGGTTGTTTTCTGTCAAAAGGTTCTTTCACTGTTTCCATAAACATTAACACCTACATTACCGACGTGGGTTTATATTAAGACGTCTGTTCTCAACAACTCCGCAAAACTTTTCTGGTTTTATGTTGTCGCCTGTCTTTAGTTATCATGAGAGATATTAACTTTTATTCTTAGCCAGAATGCTCTTTTAGTTAAAAAGTCAATCAAATTTGAGTCTTGGTATTCAGTTTTTGACAGAGCTCACAGTGCTGAGGACGCAGGAGAAAAGAGAGGTAACAACAACGAGGAAGAGAGAAAAAACATGCTGTGTGGCTGAGCAGCCTTGGGCAAGGTTAGCAGAAAGGCACCCATCTGGCAGTGAGAATTTTGACTGGCACATAGTTAAACAGTGATGCAGTTTGACAAATTTCAAACAGAGCTTATGAAAAGATAACATAAACTCAATAGCAACCCAGGGCTCACCGTCCCCCTGCAAGTGTCACCCTATAGTGTGAGTTAAAGGCATTAATGAGCAGAGTTGCTCGGTGCTCTTGGATTAAGGTCTTTGTAAAGTAAATCACTGTCAGATAAAGGCACGGTGTTTATAACGTGTCATTAATATTTTGATCGGTATGTTCACGAGAGCCAGCTCCTTAATGCACACTGTCCTGGGCTTTAATGGGACGCACTGGCACATCTGTGTGTGTTAACAGGTCATGAATCTTTTGCCAATTGAAGCACCATAGACAGGATTTTTTTCACGCTTAGAGAAATGAGTCCGTGTATGGCTTGGCAAGAAATTCTTGGCAGCCGCAGTGTTATTTGGTCAATCCTGTTGGTGGAGGTGAGCAGAAGAGGAGGGATCAGGGGGTCATTAGTAATTCAATACCCATATTTGACTTGACTGCGACAAAATAATACAAGAATAATACAATGTCATGTCATTTTGTCACTTCATGTGAAGTGTCACAGGGAAATGAAAAAAACTCTAAACTGTGGTCTGGCAATAGAATTTTCAACTTTCATTCATTCATTCCTGGAGCAAAAACATTACCCTTCTGCATGAGTCGCTCTAACTGTACTAAATTAAAGTTCCCACATGTGGCACACCGTAGCAGAGAAAGCTTCTCTGAACCTATAACTTTACTCAGTCTTCAGTCGCAGCAATTCGTGTCTCTGTGTTTCTATTGAATATAACTATATAGTCATTAAAGGCAGTTCATTTTCTGAGACCGTTGCTGCAAGGAAATTAACACCAAATATCAAACCATCATATGTGCAGGCCACTCTAACAGACTCTGAATTGCTTGAGCCAGATACATCAAAAGAATTTAAGATCTTCTCATACTGCTGCTTTGTCCATCATTTCTATCAGTTATGATAATATTGTACTTGCCAAGTTAATTGCTGGGATCTGGAAACACGCTGAAACAAACATGCCAAATGCAACGGGGCAAGAAACATGAGCAGCGAGATGATCATAGGCTAACAATTTAGCCAAGTTATTTAAACTGTTCTTTTTTTTTAGATACAATTTCAAATGAGCAGACTTGAAAGGTTGCCAATTATCCGTACTGGCAAAGGAAAACTGTGTGCTTTCACAACTATGGTATGCATGGTATATGCTGAACAAGGTGAACAAGTAAGTTGCTCTGTAAACTTTGATGTCTATTATTGTAATTGATAGGATGATAAAACCACACAAATATGATCCAAGTCATGATGATTTTACATTACATTACATTAAATTATTTTTCTTTAAGCCAAAGGTGCTACATGGGTACACATTCATTTAAATGCAGTGACAGCAAATTTTGCACATTACTCCATACAAAGGCATTTCTGCCTATGTTATGGAACACAATTATGGGATTGGGAAAGGCTGCTTTCATAGTCGACTTTTACAGTAGTTGTTTTGAATGAGACCATACCAACACCTCCTAATGCTGTGGTTAAGATCTGGATTAGACTCAAAAACAACTTAGTTAATGTTGACTGTCAGTTAAAAAAAACAACAAACAATGGTCTCCTGTTATTGACCAATCAAGTGACGTGACTTCCCTCTTTGCTCTTGTCAGAATTTTTCAGCCACTAGAGAGCTTTGTCCCCTGACCACAAATATATTTTGTTTTTGTGGATGTGCTGAATCAGCTGAACTGAACAATAGACCCTTAACCTTGGGAGGATAGGAGGATGGATAGGATGTTGGGTTCTTCACTTTACTCCAAGTCATGTCCAACAAGTTTTCCATGCACATCTTTTACATCCATGTTTAGGAATCTCTTCCACACATCTTGCCACTAGTCATGGCTATACAATGGTGATTATAACTGTCAGTTCTTGTTACTGTCTCCAAGGCCATCATAGAATTACTTACAGTTCCATTGCCAGGAGTTTCTGATTGTTTTTACTGAAATCCACGTACAGTCTGTGAGGAAACTTCTCCAGTGATTCCAGAGCCATGTGAGGCACATCTGGGAGATTACTACGGCTGTGTCTTCAAGTCGACAAGTCCGAAGGCCTTCTGCTATTTTAATCCATTCTGAATTCCAACAGCCTGCAATCAAACCAAATGAGAGACGATTGGACATACAACAGAAGGCTGTAAAATTAAAGCAATCGCCGGAAATAGTTTGTTGAGTGTGTTGTGCCTTTGTCTTGTTCAAATAAATATCCAGAAACATGTTGCCCCAACACATGTATCCTGAATACACACTCTTTAAAGAGGTCACTTCTAGGACTTTTCGATCCATTAATGTTCAGAAAAAAATGTGATTGTGGCTTTTGAAATGACCACATTACTTTTGGCTTTCTTCTTTATGTTTTGTCTTTGATATTGGTTTAATCAAATTAGATTTACTCATAATTGCAATAATAACACACAGCTGCAGTCAAGCTGTCATAATATGGCAAAAACAGTCCTTGCACTTGTTTGTAATAGGTGTAAGGGGAATCACTTATTATTCCAACATTGCATTCAACACCAGGGTCTTCCATTGTTAGAGAGGAAAAATATGAAAGTGAATAAAACACAGTATTAAGGGATCAGGGTGGATTTCTGACAAGAAACAACCTTTCACTGCACAACTGTAAAAAGACATTCTCATGATGACAATCATTTTAAAGAAAACATTTGACCTGGGTTTCACCTCTCACGTGAGATACAGGCTGCTCTACCTGACTGGACAGTGTCTGAAATCACTATGTACTATAAGGTAATAATGATGATGATGAAAAGAATAATAATAATAATAATAATTCTATATATTTATGTAGCACCTTTCAAAAACAAAGTTACAAAGCTCTTTACAATAAAAAAATATAGTAAATGCAATGAAACTCAGAACTTCATATATGAACAAGGCACACAAAAAACAATAATAGAATGACAAATGAATATCATCAGTTAAAAAAAAGCCATACAGTAAAAGTGAGTTGTAGGGAAGAAGTTTAAAGGAGTTCCACAGCTGGTCACAAGTCAAGTTTTTGGAACCATTATTAGGGCCCTGCTTTAGGATCTCAATCAGCAGAGCTCAGACCATTCAAGGCTTTAAAAACAAACAGTAAAATCTTAAAATCTATTCTAAAACCCACAGATTAGAAAGTTTGGTGTTATGTGGTTGCTTCTCTTTGAACCTGTTAAAAGTCTGGCAGCTGCATTTTATATCAATTGATATTACGCTATCTTATTCCAGATTAAAGTGTCTTGCAGCGCCATGCTTTATAGATGATATTACTCAGGCTGAAAAGGGTTCTGCCAAATTTCCTCACTTCACTTCAAATTAATATCACAACGCTACATCTGGCACTGATGATGCAAATGATAAAACATTTATTGAGTTCAATTACCAGTTATCTGCTGACTATAGAATAAACTAAAGTGTTTGCAAGGAATATTGAGAGATGAATACCTGTACACATTACTGTACAACTTTGCTCACTTCACCTCAAATCAATATTTCTACAATCTATATTTTGTTGTTCAATTCATTTAAGACACTATGTACATCAGTCGAGATGACAGGCAGTAGAGCAAAAAGTAATTTGAAGCGCAAGACAGACATACTAGAATATTTTTAAAGGTCCCATATTATGAAAAACACGTTTTCTCTGGTCTCTACATGTTTAAACTGGTCCTCCCTGAGCCTGCCAACTCCCAGAATGAGGAAAACAAGTGATTCCTGCATGATCTCTGTAGCCCACCCACTGGTAAAACGGTGCTCCTACAGGCTGTTCAGATTCAGCTCCTGACGTTACGTAACCAAAAGAGTCATTTTCATAGGTCGACCTCCTCTGCGCGGTGATAGGAGATATCTGAGAGGGGGGTGTTCATCCCCGAGGTGAAGTTTGGTGTGTCCAGCAGTGAGATAGCAGTGTTTAGCAATGTCGTCGCGAGTTTGACGCGCAAATTGCTCTGTTGTTGTTTGTAAAAATCAACATCAGTATATATTCTGTCCCAGCTACAGAAGAACAGAAGAGACAGTGGTTGCGTTTCATTTTTAACGACAACGTGCCGGCTACGGTTCCTGTAAGTTTGTGTGTGTGTGCTAAACACTACACATTGGACTGCTTCAGTAACGAGGGTCAGTACAAAGCTGGCTTTGCCTCGACACTGACCCTCGTGAAAGGATCAGTACCAACCATACTGGACCCAGCAGCTGCACCTGAGCCACAGGTAAGTGTCGCTGCGGTTTGATAGTATTTACAGTTGCCTACGAGTATGGTGAAGTCAGCTGGAAACTGGCTAACTAGTTAGCTACGCTTCGGTCTGCTATGCAATGCCGTTTGAAGCGAGTTTAATGTTAATAATATTACAATG
>OMLP01032965.1:0-10865 GCA_900302685.1 Spondyliosoma cantharus | reverse complement strand
AGGGCAGACAGAGAAGGAGAAGAGACAGGAGAAGTAACGATTGGAGAAGGGTGGAGATTACAAAGCTGTAAAACTTCCTGTGTGCATGTGTTTGTGTGTGTGTGTGTGTCTGTGTTTTTGTGTGTGTGTGTGTGTGTGTGCGTGTGTGTGTGTGTGTGTGTGTGTGTGCGCATACGTGTGTGTGCGTGCGTGCTGCGGATGTTTTGGCATCTGGTTTTGTTTATAGGCACTAGGTCAGGGACCGAAAGTAACCCCGTAAAACCTGGCTCTGCTACTCCTACTACACACCTACACGCACACACACAAACAAACACACACAATACTTGTGTCAATTACTTTACTTGTGTTATATAACTTTATACAAAATCACCGGTGCCAAAAACACAACACGACAGCCTCAAACACAACATGTACCTTAAAACTCAAACCTGCACTTGGAAAATTGTTTTATTTAAAATGCATTGCCAAACCATGACGTCTTGATAGAGTGTTTTGATTGAATACATTTGAACACTGGAGGAAAATCAGTTGAGCACAGGAAGTGATGACTGATACTTGTGGTACGTTACCTCACCGAGAAGATTATCTACTATAAAAGTACCCAATAGTCAAACTTATGTAACAATAGAAGACATTGCGCTAGAATATTACTTTGGTAAAAGTGAAAGTCATTCATACGAACAGCATGACAAATGTTCTAATGTATGAAAAGAACAAGTAAAACTAAATGGTAACACTTTAAAATAACCATGATTAATACCTTTATAGTTAATTAAGCTAAGCTTAGGCAAAAGGTGGACAGGCAGGTGGCGACTAAAGTCTGGGGTTTGCATCCTGAATCATGTCTTTGGTCAAGTTCAGGCAATTTAGTTAGGTAGGTAGGATAAAGCTCATTCTTGTTGGAATCTGATCTTCTTGTGCAACCTTCAGTAAGTGAGGCTTGACAACAAACACATGTTTGCTCGTATGAGGCAAGCTATGCTGCCGCAACGTACTGTAGCTTTTCAATCTAGGGAGGAGAGGTAGAGTTGTTCTTGAGTGTACATGTTGCATTCTCACAAGGCCGGGGTCTGGTCACGATGCACTCCAAACAACCTGCGGCCGATTGCTATGTAATCTGCGCGCATTCACGCCTTGCACCGCCGTGCCTTTTTCATCATCCAGACAAAGCATCCTGATACAGATTGTATTGTTAATATCAACAGTAAATTGGGTCAAAGAATATGAAGCCCAGGAGTAAAAAAAAAACAAAAAACTGCAGACTGAGAGTTATAGAAAGAGAAAATATCTCTGTCAGATGTTGTGGGGCCTTCCTGACCCTTTAAATCACCCCTGCTCCTCTTTTTGTCTCTCTCTGTATCCTCTGTCTCTCGTACTCTCTCATTTCCGTTTTCTCTCTCACATGGCTGTAATTACGCTTGTATAAACAAACGAGGCCAGAGAGATGCATCAGGAATTCCAGTTGGGCCTGTGGGAGCTATGGAGTGCACACAATCACACACAATGACACATGTGCACAGAGGATCCAAGGTAACTAACACCTGCCTACAGTCTTTTACTAGGCCCCATCTGACTTCCAATTATGAACGACTATATATTCCCACTGAGAACTTTCAGGTCCGCAAACTACCTCAGTGGAGCGCCATCCAGCAGCTGCGGTCAAGTTCACACACTCATGCATCTCAGAGAGGACGCTCACCTGCTCGTGGTACTCGATCCCCATGCTCAGAGTATTGATCAGAATGGCGATCATTATCCCTCGTCCAAAGTACTTGCTGTCCACGATCTTCCTGAACGTGTCACACACCAGCCTCCAGAAGCGAACAATGTTCGCCGCCGTTTTGCCCAGCCTGAGGCGCTTCTTTTTGGGTTGCCGGCTGTCTCTCCTGTCCCTGTGGTGGAGGTCCTGTGTGAACTCATACACGCCATCGCTGTCAGAGTCTCCGGGGGTCTCGTTGCCATCGGTGGCCCCTTCTGCGCAGTAGGGGCAACTCTCAAGGTCCAATGTCAATGCTGCTGTGTCCATGGCGCTGCTGGTAGTGCTGAGGTCACGAGCCGACAGCTGGCTCGAGAGCTGGGCTGCAGCTGAGTGAGAAAGGTCAGGAGGAGAAAGTGAGACAGAGAGAAGGAAACAGCAGTAAAGTCAGCGTGACTGTGATAAATTTCACTCATGCAGTGGTTTAGACAAATAGTCAAATCCAATGAAAGAGATCTGTTGTGAACAATAGCATTTCAAGACAATTGCGTGTATGTCAGAGGCAGTGTGTTTGATGGTGATGGACAGTGTGTGCCGTATGAGTAATGCCTTTTCTCTACAGGCTGCGTTGCGGCCTGTCTGGCTGTTTGTCAATGTTGCTATCGTCTGTCCAACCTGAACGGACTTGGCCTGACTTTTACTGAGTCCACTGCCTCTAGGAACTTGGCCGGGGGAGACAAAACTGGCTGTGAGCTTAGACATGAGGAATTAACCTTTATTGACGGTAATTATCACTCTTTTCGAAAAAAGCACACACTCTGGATAGTGTTGTAGTTGAGGCTTAATCGTGACAAATTGATATTGTACACCAACAAATAGGTGATTGCGGAGATGGGAACATTTCCAATGGGGTGTCACCTGGTTTCCATCCCAACTAATATGGAACTTAAACACGAATTCTGACTGAGTGAGATACTCCTGCTCTCTTCAAGCCCCAGGATGCCTTCCAGTTTTTTACTTAACAATGAAGATCCGCCAAGCAAACTCTGTCCACCACAGCTAACGCAACGGAATACAGATTATGGAGCTAATCAAAAACACAAATTTATGATTGTGATTTTCAATGCAATGTATCTGTGACCTCATTCCTGTTAGTTTTAAGGTTGCAATAGCATGAGATTATCATGGTATGATCTCAGAAAATATCACAGTTTTATGGTATTACATTATTATTAACAGCTGAATAACTTTTAGCCTTTCATGGCTCCAAAGGAAGCTGCATGTTATATGACAAATTGTCATCAGGGATTTTTCTTTCATTATGGGTAGAGGAATGTGTGGAATAAAAAGGGCAATACCTCTGGTTCTTTGGGGTAGGGTTAATCCAACAGTGTTCGAGGAATGCAATGTTAGTAATGACATCAATTGAGGCAATTTATCAGATTACATGTAGTTTCCATTGGAGCAACAAAAGGCTTTATACTACTTTTTTTTTTTACGTATCCTGTAGTGCTCCCAAAGACCATTAAACACAACTTTGTGTGTAAAATTGGCGGAGTTTACCTCTAAACAAGTGCTTTACAATTCCACAAAAGATCATGTCCTAACAGACACAGAACATAAAGGTCAAGTTTGTAAAATTGTTACTTGTTTAGTCTCATTCCCAAATTGTCAACTACTGAGGCTTTGATTTGGTAGGTCGGGCTGGCCATCAACCCCCAAGGACTAAACAATCACCTTTCTCACAAACTGGACCTTTCATATAAACCTGAAGTATAGATTTTTCGTAATACTAATATGGTAAAATTCAACACTGTAGATAAGCAAATGCACATGGTATGATAACTGTAGACTTTCATAACACCGCACACCTTGAAAACCCCTCGGCTTTAGTTAGTTTGTTGTGATTTGTCTACCTGTGGGAGTGTGTGTGTCCACCAGACTCGATGGCCGTCTTTCCAGGGGCATGGGTGGGATATTCAGGTTGAAGCCGAAGTTTGTCAGGGTGCTGGCGGCAACACTCCCTCGTCTGGACTCTGCCAGGGCTCGAGCCTGCAGAGTGGGGTAGTTCTTAGGTCCCGGGGCCGCAAAGGGTACAGAGTTCCTCTTCATGGCCCTGTTCGTGGGAGCCGGGGCAAGGGAGAAGGGCCCCAGGGTCGACCCCAGGTTTGTGGGCGAGGGGGTACAGCGAAGAGTTTCTGTGTGGAATACACTGTGAAGTGAAGAGGAATCAGCACCTCCCGCAGCTGGACTGGACAAAACTGCTAGGTTTGTATCAGAGGTGGCTGCTGTAAGTGAAAGCGGCAGGGCTAGAGTAAGTTGTGTGTCCGTGCTTGTTACGAGAGCCCCTCCGTTGTTGTTATGAGCACCAGCCTCAACATCCCTAGCATCCAGACACCTGATGCTCCCTCCTCCCCTTAAACTGCCATTCCCCAGGTGGTAGTGGTGGTGGTGGTGGTGATGATGGTGCATCATGTGGTGAATCGACACAGATCCCTGCCTGGAGGACTTCCTCCTCCTTCTCTTGCTGCGTTGGGGCTCCACGGGCGGGGGCGTTGCAGCGATGTTGAGCCCGGCACGGCGAGCCAAGAACCTGCAGATATGGGCCACTTGTTTGGCCCCCTTGCGGACGATGTGAACCAGGTACTTGAGCAGCTCGTTGTAGCAGGAGCCCGGCTCAGAGAGGGAGGCAAGAGTGCTGGCATTGGACATGAAGCGCACCCGCTGCTCCTTCATCAGCTGACTCTCCCGTTGCTTGGTTTCTGAGAACTGGGTGGCAATGACCACCAGGCACAGGTTGATCATGAAGAATGAGCCAATCTAAGGACAGGGAGGGGATATGATGACATTGTTATTCACACGCTCTCAATGGATGTTCACACGGCCGTCCCCAGACTGACCCACTTGTTCAATCACCGGCCGACACACATGCACGCAGCTGGTGGCAATGTGAAGTGGCACTTACAATGATGAGCAGGATGAAGTAGATGAAGTTGTAGAAGGAGTGCGCATCCATCACAAAGTACATGATGTCCACCCAGCCCTCCAGAGTGATCACCTAAAGAAGACCGCAGGCAGGGGAAAGGGATAGAGACAAAGAGAGACAAAGATCAAACAGTAATCAGACAACTCATACAATAAGAAACCGGAATTAAGAAAATGAATTAAAAGACAACATATTTCACAGTTCAGTGTTTTCTAATACCAAAACTCAGCAGAAGACTAATCCCAGAAATTCCCCTTGTATGCTTTACTCCGCACAGGCAAACCAAAGCAGTGGCCAGATTTATGGGAGAACTCATCTTCAATCTGGCTTTTGTCCTACAAAATTACACCCCTCAGCTAGACAGAGTGAATGAACACTCCAAGTAAATGCTTTTCAGATGATGTGGCGATAGCAAACAAATGGTGTGGAAAAATGAGGCTGCAGTCTGGTGGTGTGGCTGTGGTGACCTGCTAATCCGGTAAGCCCTTTTTCTGTTACGCCAGCCTCCAGGGCAATTAGGCTCCCTTTCTCCCTCTTCGTCTCCATCTTGTGTTACAGGCTTGCGTGTCAGCCAACCAGACTGAATGTGTCTCTTTACAAATTGACTACTTTTTTGGTCCAGTTGTTCAATCACGCCTTGCAGATGTGAATAGCGGTTTTACCTGAAAGATGGCGATCCAGGCGTAGAAGATGTTGTCGAAGTTGATGGCTCCCTTGAAGGGGTTGACCATACCATCAGAGCAGTTGGTGTAGTACTGGTTCCAGTTGATGCAAGTGGTGTTGTCAGTGATGTTAGAGTACATGTCCAGGTTACACTGGAGGACTCCTTCCTCATACAGCTTGGGCACAGAGTTGCAGTCCCTCATGCCGCTATCTTTGGGCTGGGAGCAGATGAAGGGGTTCTCGTCGTCATTCTCAGTGTGGTAGTATTTATAAGCCAGTGGACTTCAGGGAAGAAAAAGAAAGGCCATTGTAGGGGTTAGTAAAGAGGCCCAGTAAATTTAAGACAGCAGGGCTCAAGACTGACTTTAAAAAGTGACTGCAAGGCTGGCAACCAGGCATCAGCAAAAAATGAAAATATGGTTGCTATTTTTTTTCACCTTTACATTTTGAGAATTTGAAATACTATGTAGTTATACATAAGCTTAATACCAAAATACGACAAAACAGAATGTTTAAAACTGTTTTTGTTTTAGATCGTCTAGCCCACTGGTTCTGAAGGATGCGCTTCCTTGAACAAGTGGAACTTCCTTCATAGAACTTCATTTGCTTCTCCGTTGTCTTTAAAGCTTGCATACATGAGTAAGCACGTGCAGCGACGTCTAGTTATGGTTCTGACCTCAAGAGCTGTATATCAACAAAGCAAGCAAAGAAACTACAACAATATTAATTTCTGGGAGCACGTTTGGCTGGATCCTGCGCCTATTTTTTTAAAATGACAAAAAGGGTTTTCCACTGCAGTTAGCCAAAAGCCAAGAATTGGTTGGCAATTTCTCAAAATGGTTACCAATAGAAACCTGACAACCATTACTGTGTAGCCCTGGACTGCACAGATACAGGAAATGACTGAGTCTAAAATTTACCATCATTAGCTAACATTAGCCAGCGTAAGATACTGGTACCACAAGACCAAATAAGAGTGTATTGGCACAACTACTGAGTGTACTGAAATGAGCAAGGAGGTGTTTTAATGCTTAGAAATGCAATTATTACTATTATCTTTATCATTAACCACTAAAACAAACTGACAACCATTACGACCGAAAATTCTTGTACATCCCATGAAAAGAATGTAAAACTTTGTGTAGCTTAATGTTGCGAAACCACAAAATATATTTCATTTCTCCAGCTTCCCCAGAAATCTCTCTCCTGTCTCCCTTCAGGGAAAAAATGTTTGCCCTTCAGCCTTCGCCCTCCAACTGCAGCCTGCTTTTTGTTGTCAGGCTGTGGCTTTTAAAATAGCTGGATGCAAAATGATGATTCCTCCTTTTAATTTTGGCACACACCGGGGAGAATTTTAAGTGGATCAACTTTGAAGCCCCAAAGTCTGCAGGTTTTAATTCCATGAAAATCCTCCAGCAGCTGATTTCACTGATTACAAACAGATAGGGAGAACTAATCAGTGAAGCCAGCTGTAATTGTGTTGACAAACCTGGGGGCCGAATTATTGGGGAGCCCCCCTGTGTGTACTTTCTGGAGATGAGCACACAAGTTTGTCTGCCTGCTAAACAACCTCCGTCCGTTACAGAGCACTTGTCTGTCTGGAATAATTGGTATGCGTGTCTGGTGATTGTGCGATATCTGGCTTGTCTGCCCACACTCTCTCAGCTAGCGGCCTTCATTAATTGTATAGAAGCCTCTAGCACTTTCTGGGACCGGTCCGGTTCTAATATACCCCTCAGGACCACCTTACACGGATTTATTTATACATTCCTAAAAGCTGCTTCGCATTTTGTGATGACCTACAAAGCTTGTTTCTCAGGCTCATTATGAAGCAGATCTGATTTACAGCACCCTAAGATGATGCATGGGAAGTGGTTCCTGCCGGGTGCTCTCACATATTCTCAATCAGTCTAATAAAGAGTCACTGTTAAGCCAGTTAACAGCTGTTACTTCGCTGGAGCACTAAAATATGTATCAGCAATATGTTTTCTAGAGAAACTGAAGCGGGCTTTAACACAAATATAATTATGACTTCAGACATAGAGCCAGCCTTCAATGGATTTCACCTGATGCAGAAATACAGACCTTGCTGATATATGGAGAAGGTTTCAAAAATGATGATGATGACAAAAAAAAAAAAATGTGCCAGCTCACCATAGCCATTATGCATGAACTTAGATTACAGCTGCGAGATGTCATAAATCCTATAGAGAATAATGAAGGCCGGGTGACACGGGGAACATGAATAAGTCATGGGTGGTCCTGTTCCATATACCATGAGCCACATGGGGTCTTTCTCATTATACCAGGAGCTTGTCCCTCTCCCATTCATCACGGTGATGAGACTCTGTAATCGCTAACCTCACTGACTTTGGTACATGACCTCGCTCACAATGTGGGGTCAAGGTTTACTGTAGACCTGTTTGCAATCTCATCTGTGTTTTTTCTTTTTTCTTTTTTTATCTCAGCTCAATGAAGATAAAAAGTCAACAGATGAATGAATCAAGTCACCTTGTGTACCTTCAGAATACATCTGAAGGTCAATAATGGCACAAAATCTTTTCAGATTGAGAAAATAGGTGCTTTTTGTGAGTAATACTTTATAATAATATCACTAATAAATGGTAACGTCATAGTTTGCTAGCGCTAATAAATAAGGAAATGTTTCTATAAATCATTTATAAAGCAATTGATTATTGTTAAGATGCAACTAATTGCATTTCATTGTTCGTTCAAAAATAACTATTAACTAACGTTTCATTGACTATACATTTACTATTCACTAACCAAGGTTATTATTAAGTGTTAGCAATTCCAGTTTATTACAATGTCATCGCAGACTTTAGCCACCATATCGAATGTTTATGTTGAAAATGTACGCGCTAAATTCGCCATGACCTCGCACGTCACAGTTTTGTCCATTCTCCATGCGGCTTCATTCCCTACTGGGAGCATTTCAGCAGCAAAGTGTCATTCCTGCTTGATATGTTTGAGGTTCTCAGATTGTGCTAAATCTTTTACTTTTTTTATTTTATTTGTTGCGCTTCGACCATGACTGTGTAGACTACAGAGTCAAATGGTTTCCTTTTTCCCTGTTTTTTTCAGAAAACAATGCCTTAGGCTTTAGAATGCAATTCTAATGAGCACCCTTGGTCTTAGTGGGTGAAGTAAAATAACCGAAGTACAATATTAGCATCAAAATGGACATTTACTACCAAAAATAAAAGTACGTTGTATGCAGAAAGACATCTATCAATGCTACATTAAAGTAATGGATCATTATGCGTCAATATGTAAGTGGTACTTCAAGGTTGTTGATCTCAATTTGCCTGCTTTATATGCTGTTGTGGGGTAGTTGAATCTCTTACAGTTCATCTTAATTTACAATCATGTGTTTGTATCACGGTATTACCTCCTAGGAGTAGATGTATGAAGTACACTCAAGTAAAGTCAAGTACCTCAAAAGTGCAATTAAGCACAGTATTTGAGTTACTTTCCACCACTAGGTGATTAATCCTGCAGTTAACATTAAACTGTGCAGGACAGACATGCATGCGTGCTGACATCTAAACAGAAAAAAAAAACCTCTGCACTTACACTCACTGCACAAATACCCAGACAAAACACAGACGCGGTAAACATGGAACTCACAAGGGGAAGGTGTCCTCCACAAAGCAGCGGTTTCTGAGCCGACCGACCCACAGCTGGACGCCGACGATGCCGAATATGAAGAAGACGAAGAAGCAGAGCAGCAGCACGTTGCCCAGCATGGGCAGGGTGTCCAGCAGCAGGGTCACCAGAATACGCATACCTGAGGGAGAGAGAGGACAGACAAGATCGAGGTCAAACAGCCGGTAGTACACATACACCAATACAAACGCAGTGGATATAGACTATGAGTTAGATGTATCGTACTGTTAAATAAGTGCAGAATGTTTTACAGAGCTGATATGAGGGAATTTCATAGAATACTCTGGTTGATACGAGGAGAAATCCAAGCGCCTCTCTATTTACAGCCATTCACACTGCCTAGTTCTGGTCTCTTACAGCACACTTACAGTACAGGGGCAAGTGCACAATTCACTGTCTTTGTTCATTTGAGCAACAGCTCTTTTTTATAATTTAATGAAAATCAAATAACAGTGACGAATGGCGGACATAATATCCTTCTACAATTCACTTTCTCTAATTTAGCCCCTGAGTTTTATATGATTTAAAGAGCTTAATGAGGGACTGTCAAAACAGGGTCATTCATCGTCACAGATGAAGAGCAGCGCCGTGGCTTACTTGTAAACAATATGGCATCTGGCTTTTGACAAATAGAAGTGATTCAGGATATTTGTCAGCAGGAGGTATTCTTTTCTACTGCTGGGAAGGAATTATGAAATTAAATTGAACAAACTGCTTATAAAATGTTGCACTCAAAAAGTCCAAATAGGGGTGATGGAGTGTGGTTGGCATCACTTACAAAACCGTATTTCAGTCATATTTCACTGTCGTATACCACTGCTCACTGGTACCAATTCGTTTTGCTGCCTTCCACATAAATACATTATGCCAGTTGTTCAAATGACAAATGCCAGTGTAGTACAGCATGTAAAGATTCTTACTGGCATACGGTATGCTGCCACTGTGCTAACGGCGGTATGCCTAACACACATGACTGCTGTCCTCCTGACATTTACAACATCTTACATTAAATTAATCAGTAAGCAAATTAAATGAATACATGATATGCATAAATGAAAATGACATCACGCCCCTGATGGTGTTCAATTTGAAAGAAAAGTAAAGATGTTGATACTGTCGAACCCAAAAAAACCTTGATTGAAGTTCCTCCATTGCTTTGCTCTGCGACTGGCAAGGAATGTTTTACCTGCCCCTTTGCTGACAACGAATAAAAGTGAATCGGAGGCGAATATTGGTCAATGTTTATTTCGCGCACGCGTGACCGTGCCCTAAAATCATGACAGCTTCGTTTTTATAGTTAAAGGCTATGTATACCGTTCGGCTACCATCGCTAGCTTTGATAGCAACCGCCAACCGCAAAAGGATGGCATTCCTTTCATCGCTAACAGTGAACGACAGTGCAACACTGTTTTCAGGGGGCTCATGGCATTGACGCACTGCAATCAGCAGCTGAGTATGACAGCAAGGAATTGTCATTAGTTCTCTGGGAAGAGGTACGTGGCAATGGGATACCGGTGTTGATTTGTTCTCTTGTCCCATAATGCGCATTCCATGAATATCAAGCAGGTGTCCCTTGAATGAATAAAGGTCCAAAATACATTTGGATGCGTCACAGGAGGCCTGAGTTAAACTAAAGTCCAGAGATCTGTTGGCAACTTGTGAAAGTGTCAGCACTACACCTCCAGTTTTGCTCTGAATTAAGGCCACAGTAAAAAAAACGGCTTTTTTCGCCTTTCATACAGTACATCCCTGATTGTGTCAGCTCAGGACAGTGTTCCCTCAAGTTTGTGACCACACACACACACACACACACACACACACACACACACA
>OMLP01032963.1:1593-15938 GCA_900302685.1 Spondyliosoma cantharus | reverse complement strand
ACAGGCCTCCCCATTAACACTTGTCTCTTGAAAAGAAATGAGAAAAAGGATGGAGAACAGGAAGAGGTATGTTTTTTTCTCCTTTTTAATGTTTGAAAAAGAGAGAGGAAGAGAAACGGAGCGAGTGATTGAGAGAACTAACTTCAATTATGTATACCCCAACAACTTCAATTAAGCATTTGAGCAGGAAAATCAATATGGGAACTGATGACGTCCCGGCCTTTCATTCCTCACTAAGGAACTGGTCTGTCTGGAGGCAACACACACACACACACACACCCCATGCGCGCACACACACTGTACATAAACACACACTGGGTATAAATCACTCTACATCTAACAAGAGCACAGTCTTCAATCTCCCGTCTCGGACTGCACCATCTGTGTTTCCCATCCATCGATAATGAGTAATGATCATCATGTTGTGACTGCAAAAAAAAAATCAAGAGTGAATACAGGAAAGATGTATTGTTGTTCAGTATTGTCAGTATTGCATGATGTATATACCACATCCATTATGATACATTACAAAAGAGAGCACAAATAGATGTTTTAGCTTTAAGACCATCGTGAGAAGGGAACACATAGTTGAAATACACCTTTACGAATGTAGTGTGTGCATTGGTGAAACGGCTAACGAGAGCTGACTGGTGAGAGTATGTGTCTGGCTGTTTGCCTTTAGCTCTCCAGCTACTGCAGTTCACCGTCCAGCCCAGTGTGGAGTCACTTTACCCACAGTGATGTCCAAATGGCTGTTTCGGTCATCTGTGCAGGCGGCTGTTTTCAACCCACGTTCACATTTGTTGTTAAGTGGTGACCTCGAGTGGCCATAGCAGTCACAGACGGGGGCAAAAGAGGAAGTCAGGTGACGTAAAGAGTGACAAGTCTGCATCTCGAGCAGTGTAGTCTGTAGTCCTAAAAGCAGAAATCTGTTAGCATTTTAGCACATCCGGTTCCCTTTGTCTCGAAGTCTATGAGCTTTTGATAAGATTTTTGGTTACATGCCTGAAATAATGACTGTAAGTAATTGTTAACAGTAAGTACTGTTAAATTATTCATTATCTTACTTCATTGACAAGTCTTTTGGTCATTGTGTTGATAATTTTTGCTGAAGAACCAACTGTCCACTGCTGTTGGGTGGAAATCAACAGAGTGGTTCAGTAATATTTAATCTTAGACAGACAGAGAGGGAGAGAGAGTTGATAAAAAATAACATGCTGTCTCTTATCAAACTCACCATCAGTACCCCTGCATGAAATTCCATACCGGTGTGTGTTTGTGGACTCAAGTGTGTGTTCCCTACCTTTTGTAGTGTTCAATAATTCAGCAGCAGAAGACATCGTCACATCTCCGATTTCCTGCCTGATGTTGTTCAATGCCTGTCGCTATCTGTGGAAACAGGGAGGACTTGGAAGTGTTCAGCATGGGTGGTGGTGGAGGCGGAGGTGGCAGGGGTGACTTTGACTCGCCTGTTCTTCTTCGTCACTTCTCTTTTCTGGAAGGAGAGAGATAGAGAGCGAGTCAGAGGCAGAGCGGGGCGAGTTAAGTGGCGTGTATTCAGAATTATTGATTTCTCCCTGCCTGCACTGAGGGTAACCTCACAAGTTTACTTTCCATCATGTGTGAGTGTGAATCGTGTGTGTCTGCGGTCATCAGTGGATCTCTATGTATAGACCGGAGACTGTCATGCTGAATAAAACTGAGGCTTTGAGGTTTAATCCATATGACACAGTTCACATGATAGATTAGAAGAAAGAAAACTTAAGAAGATGCTGAAGAATGTATTTTTGACGCTTCATCTCCTACAGAAGAACAGCCACTTTTTTCTGTTTACTGCTGTGCTCTATCAATTGCTGGAAAATTGTGCATTTATCCATCAAAATTCCGCACCTATGCAATGTGGCAAAACGTATTTTGACTCAGTGATCGGGCTGCCACAATCATGTGAACCTATAATGATTTTCAAGACAAGTTTGTCAATCAACAAAAAATTGTTAATGGACGCATCGTCCACTAACTCCTGATTATGGACACCTCATCGGGCATTATCCCGCTTATACCATGGTCACTTGCCAAAGAAAATAAATTAAGACCATCAATAAATATTCTAGTCCGCTTAGCGATGAGCCAAAAAGCTAAAGCTATGCTAGCAAGATTCAGAGTCAATAACATTGCGTACGGTTGACAAAGAGTAAATATAATTCTACAGTATGTTTAACAACAAGACTAGCTAGCAAACCAGTCATGTCATTGTCCCCAAATCAATATCAAGATTTTTACGAACAAATGATTGGCCATGTATAACGTTGCTGTGGCCGCAGCGAACGGGATGTGAGACTATTTGCTTATGTGGTACAAAGTATCAGTAAGTTTAGAGGGGAAGTGTGTTTCTGCAGCTTGTGTGTTAAAGTCACCATCCTGTGGTGTTCAGAGGCACTGAAGGATTGACGGACTGCATTTAGTGTTGGAAATAAAATATTATTATATTATTTTTTGCTACGCCAGCTAGTGCATTCATTTAGAACGGTGAACAGACAATTTGACTGGAACTACTTAGTAGGTGTCCATATATCAGGGGTTAATGGACACCCTGCAGCCAATCAAAATCGAGTATTCCCCCAGACCATGGTATAATTGACATTATACAATGCAGTGTTACATAACAATATTAAAGTTTGTAAACCCCGTCATACTACACAACTTACAGAACATATATGCAGGTGTTCAAATACAAATATACATTAACACTGTGCTTCATTGGGATTTGCTTCTGCATGAAGGTTGACAGCAGCAACAAGATAGTGATGATACGCCATCTTCACATCAAAAGTTGGACATCTGGGAAACACTGTCCATCAACTTTAACTGAGTGTGAGCACCAAGCATTTTTTAAGCAATCTTCTTTTAAAGCATCTTCAATGTGTTTTGTGTCAATTAATAGTTGAATACAGATGTATATATTTGGGTTTTGTACAGTAGACTAATTAAAGGAGACATGTGAAGACAGTAACCTCAACTCTTGATGTCCTCGCCACAGCTTCTACATTTACTGTGTGTTCTGGAGTTGTAGAATATTATTCAATGCAATACTCTGCATATACCATTTAAAATGACGCAAAAAATCTTGCTATGTATCATCGTGTTTTGTTTTTTTAATAGCAGTAGGACTAGATCTGACATTGAGGTGGCTCCTTTTGTTGTGAAGTTGTAAGTACAGCGTTGACTTGACTGAAGATATTTCCACTGATACATGGCTGCTCAAGGTTTCCTCTTCATAGACACCAGCCATTCAACAAATGTCATGGCCATGCTGGAAGTTTTATTACACCTTAATAATGCAAAAAAAATTAAAAAATAAAAACCAGGGTAGAAGTATTGTGCACCATTAGCTTGCATTTTGTTGTAAAATCACCTTTCCATCTCAATAATTACCGTCTTCGTAAAACCTGCGTCCATAATTAGTGTACGCTTCATACAATCCTACTAAGTATCAGACCTCAGACAGAAGATAAGAAAATAAAGAAAAGTCTACAACAGAGAATAAGGAGTGAAACCGATGTGTTAAGTGCTTTGACACACTTGCAGCCAAACACACACACACACACACACATACACACACACGCACAAAACCATCTTCCTCCGTCTTGGCCTCCTGAAACCTTCAGGGGCACAGAGAGGGTGCTAATGGTGCCTCACAGCACACACACACACACATTCCTCCAGGGTTTGGGTGTCAGTGTATGTGTCAGTGAAGCGTTACTCATCAGAAGCAACTGGGTAGCTAACAGGTAGTCTTAGATGAATGGATGGATGGATGGATGGATGGATGGATGGATGGATGGATAGATAGATAGATAGATAGATAGATAGATAGATAGATAGATAGATAGATAGATAGATAGATAGATAGATAGATGTATGCCCTTTTTTCACCAATCACAAAGTAATTGTACAACCTGTAAAAGCTTGTTGACTCATAACAAAAATTTCTGCTGATAACGCACATAATGACAGGCTTCTGTGATTTGAACATGTCAACCCATTACCTGCTGATCTGTGCTCAGAAAAAAAAAAAAAGTAATAAAAGATACGCCATTTGCAGCTTTTTATTTCTCTTCTTTGAAGGACTTTGTGCAAGAACGCCCTCGCACAACATCTCTTCACTTGAATGAGACTAGAAACCACTAAATAATTTTTTTATTTTTTTAAACATAGCCAAGGCCAAATAGTCTCCTGTTATCGTGACACACAGTTACTGCTGTTCTGGTGAATTACATTTGGTTGATGGCAGAAAGGTAGATTGCCCACATTTATGCCGGCAACTGGTTTGAATTAAAATGCAATCAATGCATCTCATCTCCTTTACATTCTTAGAAGTTGCACCTTGAAGTGGATCAACGTTTTTTTAGCAAATGTTGAGAAAAAACATGAGAAAATTGTGTATTTGTCAGGGACTATTTTTTACTTTGGTGTACTTATTGGAGTATTTATGGGATAAATAAAAAAAAAAAAAACATTGTGCCCATAGTCATAGTGATAAAGGAACATGCCACCCAGTACTACAGTGTGGCTCATTAATGTCTTTGGTTGACAATGGAGCTGTGAGAAAAAAAAGGATTACGCTTGTCAGACAGAAAATACTTTTCATACATAAATTGGTTCCGATGTCTTCAAGGGAGTTTTTGTCTCAGAGAAAAGATGAAATTAAAAATGAACCCTCCCTTTCATTTTGATATGGTTACCTTGACAGTGTTTCCTCTCTCAGTTACATGTACAGCTGTAGCAGAGTCCCTGGCCTTATCCTACATGCAAGTGGTTGCACTGGCGTTAGATTAGCTACTCTTCAGTCGAGTTATTGGAATTGGTATGTGGAGGAGGTTGTTAAATTAGTCATAACTGAAACTTTTGTGTGTTGGAGACTTTTCATAATGAACAAGGGACTCTACGTCTGTCAGCCGTTGTTGCAATGACCCAACCTTTTTTGTTGTTGTGTTTTTGAACATCTAACTTCCATCCAGACACCTTTCATTAATGTTTCCTCTATATTTGTGCCTGTGTGTGTGCGTGTGTGTAGCAGTAGTATGTATTAGAGAGTGTGCATTAATATTCTGAGCCAGACCAGTCTGCAACATTAAGCTTTAATACCAGCCCAGAGACCTGCGTTTCAACTCAGCCAGAGAAGGGAACAGTCTCAACTGTGATGTTTACGTACACACACACGCACACACACACACACACACACACACACACACACACACATACACACTCGAAGCTAAGGTGTTTCTGTGAAGTTTTGCCATCTGTCTCCTGGTATTTTGACGAAACCTGACTGAGTGGACCTCTATAATTACAGTATTTTTGCTTCATTGTGGTGTTTGTGTAATATAAACTTTGAGGAAACTCTCCTCTGGAACTCCTCGACCTCCGCATGGCCTGCCCTCCTACAAACCTCTGGAGGCGCCGTTGTTTGGAACGTTAAAACAGATGCTACCGAAAGTTGCATGCAAGTATTCCAAGTGTGTAGGCACACAGAGGCCAGGCGACAAGTTTGTTTTTTTTTTGGCTGTTTTCAGACTGGATTTGTTTGTTTGAGTCCAAATATATGTTTGATTTCCCCTCCCTCTGACCTCTTTGTCCCTCAATCAATAATTTGAACATATTCTCTACTGCTACAAAGAAATTATTTTGGTGGAATTTTGGAAGAAGGCAAATGCCAAGAAGAACAGTGGAACTTAAATTAGGCACTTTATCTTTTCTCTTATTATCCAGCAAACAATGCGGAAATGCCACAAATGATGTAATCATGATCTTTATACAGCGTCCATACAGCCATACAAACCACGAGGTGTGAGATGCATCTATAGAATATGGACCCACGCTGTTGGTTCTGTAAAGCTTAAAGAAATTACTGGACGTCAAATTATCTTGAGAACAGTTTACGACCGACGGCTGTTGGTAACTCTGAGAAGCGTTTCATTTGAAGCATACTCAAGCATTCATCCCTCTCCAGCACACGATCGACCCAAACCTAAACTTTGCTTGATCAAACTCTCATCAGTTTCAGAGGGTTTTTTTCACATCTCTCGACTCCTGTAGCGACATTCAGTCAACACACAAAGCTAAACGCATTTACATACACTCAAACTAGAAAGCCCACAATCACTAATGCTCTCTCCACTCCGCCGGGCCCCCGGTTCTTGCCATTGTTTGCAGCGTGAGCCATTAAGAGCGTCAAACATTTTCCATATGGCCTCTGCATTATGTGATTTGTTGACTGCAGACTGAAGACAATGGCAGTGCTTTTAAATGCGTGAGCACGCCTCTGCACTAATGTGGGCAGACACATTTGCAACACTAACCATGCCAGAAAGCAGCAGCTCAGTCTCTCACACACACACACACACACACACACACACACACACACACACGCACTTATTCCCTGTCACGCTCTTTGATGGTGGACTAAATAGCTTGTTGATGCTTTGACGAGTTTTTAAACAGCTTCCAACAGACTCCAAAGAGCCAGGTGCTGAAAGACTTGGCTGGGATGTTGTGGCGGCTCACACTCTATTCCCCCTCTGTCAGTTTCTAGCCTTGCCCACAGTTCATTTCACGGGGTTTTAACAGGATAGATTCTCACCTGTGTTCTCTGAATTGTTTTAGTGATTCAAAGCGCGACACACTTCCCCCCTCGGTGTCCAGAGTTATGACCACCTTCGCCTTAAAGCCTCACATAGGAGCCGAGAAGATATTTAGTTCAGTATTTCTTCGCTGTGGGACTCTGTACTTTGCATTTTAATTGGCACTAGCTCCTGCCCTCTCTTTAACATATGAAACAAGCTGATTAATGGATCTAATTAGTGTACAAGTAGTCAAGGGGTCTCATAGAAACATTTACTCACAATTTCTAAATTGCATGTACCTGTCTCGATTGCCTTTAGCTCGACTGCATTCATACTTGTGTAAAACATTTTCATCCCTGTTCAGTAAGAGAAACCAAGCAAGTCAGGGCAACCTACGCGGTCTTTTGCACCCCTCGTGTGTTTTTCATTAACACCTACCTATGTTTTTTTTGGCCCAGAGGTTATTTAACTAAGAACATGGAAAAGAAGAAAGACTAGAATTGTCTGATATCCTGCCAACAGCAGAGCTAGTGTTAATGAATACAGTCCAGGAGCAAAAGACCAATTTTATTTAAAGCAGTTGCGTGAACTTTCATTGTCTGCGGTTGATTCTAATGATCCCTGTGGATGCCATACCATCAGACAACAGAGCAGCTTCTTTCCTCAAGCTGTAAGAACCCTCAAATCATACTCAACACTCCTTAATGAAAAGTTTTAATCTTACTACTTACCTAAATCAACTATGTAGAAAAAGTCATTCTTTTGGGTGATTCTCTCATTTGCTATCATAATTCAATTGAGGCTGTTTTTTCAGTTAACAGACTTACCATCTATCTAGTACGTTTCATTCAACTGAATCTGTGAATCTGCAAACTACAGTACAGACATGTAACTTCATGTTGCAACTTTGCATTTCCTTTGCTTATGGTCTGATTAGTTAAGGCACAAATACCACCTAGTTGGGGTTAGGGAAAGATCAGACCTGCTTGAAGGTGTGTCTTAAAGCAGTGGCACACTTGTCTTGATCCCTACAGCACTATCAAAGAATCACTGCTAACAAAGCGTCTACGCTTTTTCAATTCACTTTTTCAATTCACTTTTTCAGGTCACTTTTTCAAACACATTTCATTTACTAGAAATTCTTCACAATAAAAGCCCCCCGTTATTTAGTAATTTAAAAGCTTTTATTTTGAAGCGGCATTACAGGAAACATTGTGTTTTCACCAGCAGCAACGAAACAGGACTCCCAAAACAGCGGAAAGCGATCACAAGAAAACAGTAAAACACAGCAGAAGTTTGAAAGAAGAAACAACAGACTGAACGTCTTTTTCTCAGGTGTTGGACATGAATTCAGTGCTGACTTGAGGGGAGACAGGTGCTTGTTACGGGTTGGTTACAGTCGCAAGATGTCACCGCGGTCCTCTTGGAGAGTAAACTTGATATGAAACCTTGTGTTGCAAATATCAATATGGTACATAGACTTTGATAATTTGACAGTGAAAGTAGGCAATTGTGTGCCAACATATTAGCCAAAACAGCTGTATAAGCTGGATCTAACGTCTGCTTATCTGTCATAGGCAGTAGAACTACTCAGATTTTGTACTCAGGTAAAAGTATGAATACAACAGTGTAGAAATACTCCTGCATTCAAGTTTGAAATGAGTAGAGTATTAGCATAAAAACATCAGCCAGAAGAAAAAAGTTATCTGCAGTTAAATGCAGTATTACCCTTTTCAGACTGCTACATCATATTGTATTATGATTGCTGAGGCATTCATATGTACATGTACTGTTGCAGCGTTGGGGCTAGTTTAAATGACTTCTTATACTGCTTGGTAGCATTTGAATTTCAACAAAGTCTTAACTTTAATATATACATCAGAATGTATTTTCAGTTATGTATTGTATTATTCATGTGAATCTTCAGAAAAAATGTTTCTTCCTTTGAAGTTTAGTTTATAAAGAAGCATGAAATGTAAATAATCGAGTGGAGTACAGAAAATTTCACCACAGGCTTGAGTGTTTTGATGCTTTTCTGCCCTTTAGTGGCCAAAAATTGATTAATGCATCTTTAAAAAGCCATTAGTTGTGTTACAAACTGTAACACTTGACGTTGGTATTGATTTGAAGTAATACAAAAAAATTCAAGCCTTCCTTTTTTTTCATTAACACACAACATAAACTAAACAAAATTTCAGTTGGTTCACGTATCTTCAAGGTACTTTTGCAATGCCACCTTAACATGCCGTGTACTTCAAATAGTATATAATGGGGGTCCGGTTCGTCCTGTCGGGACTTAACCCATTCACGAGAGCGTCGCCTTGTTGAAGAGAAGACGACAAATTTGGGGGAGTCAGCAAATATAACGTGACCATCGTGTGTTGCCTCGCCGCACACATACCTAGACACACTGTGACGTATAATGTAGCTGCGCGGATCTTGAGGGATTAAAGCAGAAAGTGGTGATTGAGTTTGTATCTCTCTTTTATATTATTATTTTAAAAAAAAACATTGTCTTTACACTTTTACATTTAAAGTGGAAATTTGGTAGTGATAGTTTTCACACTCTCTGCTCCTGATGTTAAATGTCTGTGGTTAATGACGACTTATGTTGCAAACATATACCGTTTATTGTGTTTGTGGTGTGTTTAAAGACCTTGGTGCCTGATTATTGTCTGACCAGATTAGCCCTTCTGAGAGATCATCTTCTGCTCTTGGCTTGATGTAGATTCCTATTTTTAATAGTCTTTGAATCACTTTTGCTCATTTTTCTTTCTTTTTTTTTGCAACTGTTCTAAGGAAAACATTTTGTTATTGTAGGGTTCAGGTTGTTCAATTAATTTCTTTTGTCTTATAAATTGCACAAGATAGCAACAATTTGGCCCTGTTTGCTTTTTCATGAACAAAGGTTGTTCTGCTCTTCAAGGACATCCCTGTATTTGTCTCTGCTTCATTATTAATGGGTCCACACAATGACCCCAACAGGGACTGTTAGTCTGTGTGTGAGACAAAGCCTTCAGTTCCTTTTCTTCTTGAATATGTGTGTGTGTGTGTGTGTGTGTCTGTGTGTGTGTGTGTCTGTGTGTGTGTGTGTGTGTGTGTGTGTGTTTGTGTGCGTGTGTGTGTGTGGTGCCTATTTGTAGTAATTACTGATGATGTCATTTATACTTTACATAGCACACCGCAGTTATAATGGTAAATGTTGGGAGCCAGGAATCCCTAGGCTTTAGTAAAGTTAGATAAGTGTCCTGCTTACAGTCTCGTAATAAAACTGAGACCAATAAAAATACCTCTGTGCTGGTACCAAAACCATTTCTCAAAACCTTCTTGTCCTACAAAACCTTGAAAGCTTTATAACAAAATGTACCAAATTCTTAATGGTTCAGCGTTAAATATTGTCTGTACACAAACAGCCGTACAAGATCTGTACCTATATTTACTGTATATAATGCAGTCTAAAATTAGTAAATGTAAGGATAGGAAGTCTGAAAAGGGACATTTGTAAGATTTGGCCTGATTTAAGTTTAAATGGTCATTATGAGGTTTGGAGAAGAAATTCAAACTCATAATTGTAATATTTACAATATTAATGGGGTAATTAAACAAACTCCACTTCCATAACTAAATAAAGAAGCTGTTCTCAGAGGAAAATAAGGTCAACAGAACACTGTTTGAAGCTAGAAAGGTGGCAGGGTCCGCCACATATAAACAAAGTACAACAGAGTTTGTTTATTTAGTTTGTTTGGACATAATAATATATGTTAGTGAAGATCTTTCACTTCTGATTAAAATTTCTTCCCCAAAGCTACATAGTGTGGCTTTCAATAAAATGAAATGTGAAGAAACAATAGTGATGCTATTCTAGCAAAGACGTCTATGAAATGTGCTGCAGCGATGTCTTCTGAAGTTAGCATGCTAACCAGCTAGCCCGTGCCTGCCCTGCTAATACCACTTTGTTCTGCAAGCGGAGATGGTCTGATGACCCCTCTAGTTTCAGCTGGGAGATATAAAAGCAGTGAGTTTACTACATAGTCTAATAAGTAAACAAAATAAACTTACAACATGTACATAAAGGAAAAAATACAACTGTACACCCTCTGAACTAAGTTCTTTCTTTTACTGAACAAAGGTTAACTTAATTTCTTTGCTAACTCGACATAAACGAAGTAAAACTCACCAAAACAATCTCGGTTTGTCTTTCCACAATCGCCTCTGGTTTGGTCATCAAACTACCATCTGTCAGCCTCAGCAGCTGTGTTCCTGATGTCCAGCTGTGGTCAAGTTAAGCTAAAAGTTCCACTTGAGCTGCATGTTATCAGGTGCTAGTCACTACAACCAAAGACAGCTACAGCAAAGAGCACACTGAGCAGCAGTGAATGGTTATAGTTTTTGAACACCCGCCATGTACACTTTTAAAACTAATTTGAACAATCTTTGAGCAGTTTTTGAGTTTTCTAGGAGTTTGTTCCAGTTATGTTGTATACGAACTGAATGCTGCTTTTCCAATAGTGGGCAGTAAATTAAAGATTCGAGCCACTCACTTATCATCATCATTTTGCAGTATTTTTCTTTCCATTGTGGAATATTTGCGGCCACACTCAAGTAAATGCAGTGCACATTGACGTAAGAGAGTGATTTGGACATAGGTTTAGATAAACTTGTCAGCTCAGTGATACTCTTGATACACCAAAACATCTGTATTTAACCTTCATCAAAAACTATGATGACAAACTTTTCAAATATCCATGTTTTATGGATTTTGACTTTTTTTCTTTAGATATAGAAACACCAGCATGAGCCGGACCTCACTGTCTACTCTTTAAGGCCTCCAATTGATCCGTCACTCCTGAAACTATTTAGAGCCTTCTGCTGAGAGAATCCTTTTACTTTACAGTCAGCAACACTATTCCTTTTGTTTTTCAGCTAAAATGTTCTGAGTGATTCTCTGTGGCACATATTGATTTTCAATTCTAACCCTAACCCTTATTGGGTATCATCCAGCTCTGTCTTTCTCTTGTCGCACTCTCTCTCTCTCCCTCCCTCCCTCTGTCTTTTTCTTGCACAGACACAAAGACAAATGCTCTGAACCCGCACATTGTTCCTCACTCACACACCATCTGTATTAAAAAGGATTTATTTTAATGGATTATTGCCACAAAATGACCAGCTATTTTTTAAAAAGACCAGATAAGTTTAGGCTTATTTTAACAAGGGTTTTAGTCCTCCATACACATTCGAGGACTAAAACTAAAATTGTTTTGTTTCCACTGTTTTGTTCCACTACACTGACTAGAATTCCTTTTTCAACATTACTGTCCCTCTCCTATCCACCCAACATCAGTGATTTGAAATCCTTAACCTCACTACAGATTTTGATGCTGAAAGTAATCCATTTACAAACTGTTGTCAAACGGTTAGTAGTGTTAATGGTGCCATTATCCGGGTTCGATTTAGAGCAGTCCATATGTAGGTTTCACCAGCTCATCTTTGAATTTCATGGGATTCCATTCTGGACAAGCTCAGACGCCTCAACTTCTCGTAGGATCTACTTTGAGTACATCAGTGGTAAAAGAACGTGTTAATGGGCTGTCCTCACATTCCGAGCAGTGACTAGTCCTCGTCCTTGATCACTGACCTTTTTGATTATAAACACAGTGTGTGGAGAGGGAATTGACAGCAAAACAGAATCGGTAAAGAGCATACAAAGGTTTCACTGGAACATCTGGCTGTCCACACCAACAGGGTGGGTCAATAAATGCAGTGAACCAATCTGGTTTTAGACATTTCTGCAGAAAAACAACCAGGATTCAACAAATATATAAACAACATGGCAATGTCTTCATTCATTTGTCAGAATGCCTTGTTTTCCTTTCTGCAAGTCATGTGTCATTAACATTAATCGCATTAACCAGGTACCGTTGACTATGATGATGAAAAAAACAAATATCACCTGACTTTGTCCTTGAGTTCTGTTATTTCCTGTTTCATTTTGAAAAGATTTCCTCATGTGTCTGGTCTCACTTTCTACTTCGGTAACAAACCACAATGATTATTACTTTCAGGTGATTATACACAGATGAAAACATGATCATGAATATTAAATTACCTTTTCTGCAAAAGATCCCTCTAAATCCCACACAATGTACGTTTATGTAAGTATGGCATGCCAAACACTTGTAAAAATGCTGTGCTATTTAAAAGCCATATCATGAGACCATGCTGGTCAGAGCATGGCTGTTTCTGGGAAAATGCTATTTGATTAAATGGCTCTGAGGACCAAAAGTCCTCAAAATTAAACCCAATTAATAAAACCTAAGCAACGTTCTTAAACTTAAATGCAGGTAAAAATTAATTAAAATCCAACCATTTCATCTTCTTTAAACCCACCTATTCATTTTAAAAGGAGCCAGTTACCCTTTGTCATTTCAGGCTTGTTTTATTCAAAAACTGTGAATATATCTAAATGGTTATAAAGTGAAGATTATTGCAGTTTTTTGTCGCTAAAAACTCCATCCCTTCCCCCAGCACTGGACTTTTAACCCACAACATCATGAAAGTGCCTTCAATTCTCAAAAACACACTCAATAAAATATACTTTCAGGCATATTGTATCACTGGTACATAAAACTACTCCCCAGTTCTCCACAACCACCTGGGAATTGTCACGCAACCCTCTAGGGGGGTCCTGACCCCCAGGGTGAGAAACAGTGCCATAAGTAATAATGTGTGAAGCATTTGTTGCCTTGTCACTTCTTCCCCAGAATAGTGATGAAGGTAGGTTTTTCCTGGAGATGTTGGTCCTGCACCACCTGACAGAATCTCTGAGAAGCTGCCCCTATACTGTACATGATGAGGCTCCACTGGGCCAGCATGTGACTGCTGAAGCAGCAGAGTCAATCAGATCATGAGACCTCGCAAAAACTTGAGCTAGGAGGTCTTGGAAGGCCAGCAGTTGGTTTATTTACAAATCAGTCAGTATCTGGTCTACATATCTGATGAAATTAACCTTTTCTTTGGTGCAACTCTCGTCAGCTCGCTGCCTTTTAGTGTCTTTTTGATTTACTTAAAGAGTCTGGTCCTGCTTCCAGCTCACCGTCATTATCAGTGGTGCTCATGTACACATGACCCTCAGCGCTCAGTATTTCAGAGTCGGGGTAGAGGCTGCAGCTCAGGATTAAGCTGCTCTGCTTTCATGTTTTTGTCCAATCCTCTCTAAAAAACTAAGAGAAGCCTTTTCATCAAAGATAAAGATGACATTCACAAAGTAAAAATCATGCAGGAATGGAACCAAGGTCACAAGACCACCGTGAAACAGAGGAGCCGTGCGGTGACGTGAGATTTAATTGTTGTCAAACTGTTTGTTTTTATTCCCAAATAACCGTCTTTATACGTGACAGGCTGTCTCTCTCTGTGTATCTGTCTCAGCAGCTGTTGGAATGACCTTGTCTTTGGGCGACAAACTGGACACCTGACATCTTATTTTGCTATCTTCTTCTTTCATACCAACACACGCACATAGTCAAACACACACACACACACAGCAAAACACACATGCACGCACGCACACACACACACACACACACACACACACACACACACACACACACACACACACACATGTCTAGTGGTGAGGTTGTGGGGACAGTTGATCCCCAGACAGATTAGGCTGCAATCTGAAATCTCCTCAGGCCAGCCCTGAGATCATGTGTACACATACACACA
>OMLP01032961.1:0-30619 GCA_900302685.1 Spondyliosoma cantharus | reverse complement strand
ACCCATCCGTGGTCCTGAATTTCAGCTGTCTAAAAGTTGCTCAAATGAGCTCTGCTGAGCTTTCCTGAGAGCAGGCTGTTTCTGTGCCTGCACCTTTAAATGCTAATGAGCTCCGTCTGTCAGCGCCTACTTGGAGAGCCTTGCCCAATGGCCTTGCGTGCTTACGCTAGCTGATAGCATGCGCTAATGTTTACAGTGGATGTATCCCTATAGCTCGCGGAGATGCTTTCGTTCAACCGTACCGTAAGTTTGACCCAGGATCGGACCCAGAAGGAGAGGCTCCTGAAGAAATACAGACTCTGCGGCTGCAGCAGGACATTTCAGAATGGCTAGTGTGTCTGAATAATGTTAGTTTGTTCGTATGTGTTTTACAGTTACTACCATGAAGCTAAGGGCTAATAGCTAGCGAAAGCTGTGTTCATCTCCACCACAGTCTCCAAACTCTTGGACACTGTTCACATCATCTCTGTCTCCAGTCTGCACGTTTCCAGACTTTTTACTGTGACAACCAAGCTCCATCGTAATATTATTAATATTAATAAACTCACTTCAATCGCCACTGCATAGCGGACCGAAGCGGAGCTGACTAGTTAGCCAGTTTCCAGCTGACTTCACTGTTACTCATAGGCAACTGTAAATATTATCAAACTGCGGCGACACTTACCTGTGGCTCAGGTGCAGTTGCTGGGTCCAGTATGGTTGGTACTGATCCTTTCACGAGGGTCAAAGCCAGCTTTGTACTGACCCTCCTTACTGAAGCAGTCCGATGTGAAGTGGTTAGCACACACACACAAACTTACACAAACCGTAGCCTGCACGTTGTCGTTAAAAATGAAACGCATCCACCGTCTCTACTGTTCTTCTGTAGCTGGGACAGAATATATACTGATGTTGATTTTTACAACCAACAACAGAGCAATATGCGTGTCTAACTCTGAGTGACGACATTGCTAAACACTGCTATCTCACTTCTGGATACACCAAACTTCGCCTCGGGGATGAACGCCCCCCTCTCGGATGTCTCCTATCACCGCGCAGAGGAGGTCGGCCTATGAAAATGACTCCTTTGGTTACGTAACGACAGGAGCTGAATCTGAACAGCCTGTAGGAGCGCCGTTTTACCAGTGGGTGGGCTGCAGAGACCATGCAGGAATCACTTGTTTTCCTCATTCTTGGAGTTGGCAAGCTCAGGGAGGACCAGTTTAAACACGTAGAGAGCAGAGAAAACGTGTTTTTCATAATATGGGACCTTTAAAGTAAAGGAAACTTTATGTAGTTTTCTCAGCAAGCAAGCAAGTCAAGCATGAACTGTAAACCTCGATCTTTTGAGCCAGTGGATGAAAAGGCTGTCAATAAAATGTTTCTACGATTCAAGGACAACTACGCCATCCACTCATGAGAGTTCCTGAAGTGACTACTATGTTGTTGTCTTTTGTTATTTTTGAGTTTTGTTATGCATCAGATATGAGGTGACTAAAAAACTGACAGTCTAAGGTATGTAATGGAAAATTATCTAAACATAGGTAAGAAAAGAGACCTCTTAAGTCGCTACATATGTAGCAGGGAACCTCTATTAAACTGATTAAGCGGCTGCACATTGAAGGGCTGAGCATGGCTGTGCATCTTCCTCTTGCTGATTGGAAATGTGGCAGGACCAGCAGCGTGCGGCAGTAAAAGCCCGTTAATAACTTTATGAGGATCCTTAGCACTTTGTCCATATCATTAATGCTCTTCACAGTCACAAGTGGCTTAAAGCAATAACCTGCCTACCTTTGTGGCTAAGTTTCAGTGGAGACTGCGGTGAACAGGAATGAGGTGTTCTCCCCATTGCATTAACTCACTGAGAGTCTGGAGGAGCAGGGTTTGCCTCTGTGTGAGCAGTACAAACACAGTGGACATTATTTTTGTCTGGCTTTATTTATTTCTGTGTTGGGTTGGATTTTGGCGTTGGTGTTACCTTTTATCATTCCTGCTCTCTTGAAAGCCTCGCACCTACGTGATGGTATATTGTGTGGTATGATATAATTATTCTTCCTTTAACTTGTGCTACATGTAAAACCAAGATTCTAATTTACTATGCTTGTTTTAACCCAAATTATGAACTCTCCCTAATCCTAACCAAATACTTTTGTTGCCTAATCCTTATTATAGTTTCCATGATGACAAAGGTTACCTGACTAAGACTATGATTGTTCCTCCTCGATGGCGACAGGAAGTCACATTTGTTTATCCAAGCATAGCAAACTCACGTTCTTGGAGCCAAGGGAAGGTTTTCCCCGGTTTCACTCTCATCCAACACGGTAGCTTGGTCAGTGGCCTTAAACTTCAAATAGTGACGCTCTTGCTAGTGTCAGTTTTGCATGTGAAGGGCTCCGCGATCAAGTTAGCAGTAATACATACACAACAACTGGTGAAACATTGAAAATAGGGCTTGCTGACATATAGTTCGCATATTATGACGTATGACTTTTGGACTGTTGATAACATTGTGAAACGGTCGTGGTTTGGTTAGGCTTAGGCACAAAAATACTTTGTTAGGTTTAGGAAAAGATTCTACTTTGGGTTAAAATAATTATGCTCAGTCACGCCACTTGCACACTAGCTTCTTATTAAGTTATGCTACCTGTACTTGTACTTGTGTATCATAGCTTAAAAACTAAAACAATCTTGTATAATGGTCCACTTGGGAGGCCAACCCCAGTTTCCAGGGGGAGACTCCTGTTTATGACCCGCTCAACCACCCCACCCCCAACTTGAATCTATCTACACTAAGATGATGAACATTACACCTGATAAACATCAACATGTTGGCCTCATCATTGTGACCATGTTTACATGATAAAGTTAGCATTTAGCTTAAAACACTGCTGTGTCTAAGTCTCAAACAGTGATTCCACATTTATTGTCCACTGTGTTGTTTTGCTGCTTCGTAGTGAAGTGTCACAAAATAAAAAGATGGTTGTCAAAAACATTTGTTGGTAGCTGTTAAATACATTTCTATATGTTCAGCTGTTGCCGGGGAGCTCAGTCTTAAGTCCACAGGAAAGGAATACATTTAATTATTCCCCTCTCAGTTAAACGAGGCAAAACCTTCCCACCGCAATCCACTTGCCTCTCTACATTGTGCTCCCTCTTTCTCCAGACCCTCCCGTCTGGCCTTTACTCTGTCTCATGCTCTGTCAACATCATCTGCCACTGTGGAGCAGACGGGCTCAAAAGCAGAGCTTTTTTACTTTCCTGCAGGTGGCTGATGTGACTGAGGCAAGAGGCAGCAACAAATCCCTCTTCACTCTCTTCCCTCCACCACCACCAGCACCTTGTTTCCTGCACAAAACAAGCTCCCTCTCTCTGCCAAGCATGCACTCTTGTGAAGTAAAGTAGAACATTTTCCACCTAACAAGGTATCTTGGTGCACTATTAATAATAATAACACAGTGTCATAAAATATAATGCTGTTCTAAGCAATCAAATTTGAAATTTGCAGAAAGTCAGGCCCTGAATAGCTACAGAAATCTGGTAAGTAAGCTTTTATTTCCAAGATCAAGAATGATTCTTTGAACCCAAAACTATTTTAATTAAACTGGCAATATCTTGCAATACTTTTAAAAGAATGTTACTATGTTTCATTAACTGTATATACACCAGTTACAGAATCAACGAGAAAGTAGTCATGCTGAAAAATACATTATTAGCCACTTAAAAATGTCCTTATATCTTTTTACAGCTACATTAAGACTTCTTAAACATATGAAAGCTAAATAGAAGGGTTATAAATCTTTTTGTTACGTTTGTTTAAAAATTCATCAAAACACATGTTGCATATTTTGAAAATATGTGTATCAATTCAGTTGGACGATTGCTGATTTATTGTCATGGTTTTATGGCATTTGGAGGAAACAAAACACGAGATGTGAAAAATCTTAATTGCTCATTTAAAAAAAAGTGCATTTCTTTCTCAGTGGTAGAGAATAACTAAGTACATTTACTCAAGTACTTTATATAACAACAAACCAATAATACAATACATTGCAGACGTGGCCAATCCTGCTTACGAAACACAGTTTGCTTTTTGTAACTTTATTTTGTTTCTAGTACTACTGCACTTTTTGAGTACAATTTAGGATGCTAAACTTTGTCTTGAAATTATATGTTTTTTGTGCCGTACTGGTACTAGTTTAAATGAAAAGATAAAAAACTTCTTCCACCGCTTCGACCAATTTCAACCACATACTTTAAAATAGAACCAGAGAGAGCATAATGTGACATTTTAACATGATTACTACATGCAATGCTCACATTTCTTTTTAAAGCCTTTAATATAACATAAATGCTAAATTAAGCGCCTTAAAGCCTTATTCCTGCCAGTTTAAAGTAAAAAAAAAAAATAATTACAGTGCAGCCAGGCAAATTAAATGAGCAGTTTTTTAATTTGTGAGCTCCTTGCTGTGTGGGAACATTCAGCAGTGGCTCAGCATGTCAAACCATGTCAAGTGTTACAGTTCCCTTCCTGTTTCGGGGGGAAAAAAATATCACCCCAGAGATGAATTAAACTAAAAAGGCTTGTCTTCAGACCCCTTCCTAAAATGATTAACCCTTCTAGAGAGCATTATTGAGCTCTGAGTGGCTGTGCTTTCTCATTGCCTGTAATTGTTCTTTTTTTCTGTTGTTGCCTTCATCAGTCTCTCTCCTCATTATATGAAAAGAAGGAAAAAATGTCTGAATAGAAGAGGGAGATTTTCCCACAGTCACTCAACTCAGAAAAATACGCCATTGTCGCCAGGTTCCCATCCCAATGCCCTGCTGCACAGTCTGCCGCGGTCTGAGGGACAATGTTCCTATAATTGACTGACCATTCTTTCTTGCTGAGAAGTGAGTGATGGAGAATACAGTCAAATGCAGCTACAAATCTCACATTCGAGTCAGTCCAGCCTGCAGGAAACCATGTCTGATTGTTTCTCATGTGACTGCGGATATAACTGAGTGAAAATCCTGATCAACAATACCATGTACTTCAATCATTCAAGTTGCTTTATAGGCTTATTATGCAATTAGTGAAGAAACACACGTAAAATCATGCTTATTTGAGTATGTACAGCCACGAGATGATTTTCTTCTTTAAGCATCATTCATATTGCATTTCACCATTTACTGAAAGGCTTTAGGGTGCTAATCTTTAGTATGAGCCATGTATGTGAAATTTGTGCACCGGCCAATGCGAGCCTCTTAGTAATAAGAACAAAGTGGCATTTTATTCTGCTGAAGCCTCTCCTAATAATATCAACAGTACCTGCGACCTTTACATCTATTAGGTAAGGCAAAGCAAATTTGTTCATGTAGTTCAATTCATACACAGGGCCGTTTCAAAAGTGCTTTATATACATTCAAACATTACAAAGGTGACCTTCAAACATAGTAGAAAAAGAAAACACAAACAGAAAAAAATGCATTGGCAAATATGTATATAAATGATGAAAAAATTCAAATAATGGCATGAAAACAGAGGCTGAATTCAATAAAAAACAAAGTAGGAAACCCACAATTAATAGAGTTACTTTCTAGATCCACATTTTAAACACAAATCACAAGATTAGATTGTAAATTATGATGATTTGTCAGTAATCAAACTACGTAACAGTGCTGAGTTGTTACAGATATCACCAGCTGTGACTCTGAAATGCTGCAGGTACATTAGTAATTTCTAATAATCTAAATAATATTTGCCATATTGCGACATTTATACATAAGAAGTCCTTTTATGTTTGCTGCCCCAGTACATTTTGTTGTTAATGTTTGTATACTTTTCAACAATTTTATCAGATGTATCTATTATATATATGCATTCATTTATTATTATCCCCAAGGAAATGTGGTTTGCCAGCATTCACTGAAGCAGCAATCTATAACATAATTATTAAATATTTTACAGGCTGACAAATAAACTAAAGTGGAGACAGTAAAAATAAGTATTTCTAGAAATTATTTAAAGATTGAATTCAAATATTAAAAGATTAAGACTGACGTCAAATAGAGCCAAATAAAGTGCAGTTAAATGATTAATAATTATATTATTTTCTTTGTAAGTTATACATCTAGATTTATTCTGGACTCTAATCACTGTTCTGTGGTTGTTTCAATCTACGCATGCGTGTGAGCGCACACGCCGTCTCATTTCAACCAATCAGCGGGCAGCACTGTGCAGGAGCCGAACTGCTATGGCGGAGACAATGAAGCTGGGTGGAAATCACGTTCCTGCTACCGAATCCGGTGAAATGTCCAGCTACAGGGACTGCATGCGTGTGATACTGAAGCTGCTAGCAGACTTCGGCAGAGAGGTTGGTTGACAATGTTCGCGTTGAGTCGAGTCACGCTTCTTTTGCTCCGTGTTGTTAGCTAGCTACATGCTAATGTTTTTAGCATTCAGGGTAGCGTCGATGCCTCTCGCCACATGCATTGATACTCAAGCGGTGTTTTTGACAAACAATATGCCACAAAATATCCGTGCATGGATTTTTTAATTAATTAGTTTACTCTAATTTGAACCAGTATTTTTTTTATCTACACTTTAAGACATGCTAGCGTAAGTTAGCCACTCACCCATGTAAACAAATGCTCTCAATTTCACTTTACTCCGCGCTCAGCTGTTTTTCTAGCTCTTTGTTGCCATCTATATCGGACATATGAACTATATATTTCATATTCATTTGGTATGGTAAATGAGTGGTCAGATTATTCCCCACATTTGCGATCTGAAGTATAGCCCGTTGTCTTGGAAAGCATGAATGAGGGCACAGTGTATTAAAAGCATTATTTGTCTACGCTGTTAAATGTATAAATGTCCTTGCACATACTCTGCCTTCATTGTGTACAGGAGCTCTTTCTTTGGTACAAGGAGAATCACCCCAGTGGCTCTGAGTAAAGATTATTTTCTTCATGAATTACTTTGTTTATACAATTTCCATCACAAGATCCCAAGATGATCTTTTCACATTTCTTTTCTTTCAGGACACAAGCAAAAGCTATTTAATATTCAATGGCATACAACAGAGAAAAGCAGCAGATACTTACCACTTAATACTGCACAATAAAGAAAGCTAGTACCAGCAGATTATTGGCATTTTTTCCCTTCTCATCAAGTGACTAAATAATAATCCATAATCAATTTTCAGACTAGATTACACCATGCTATTATGTGAGCAACACTGAATCGGCTTGGCTTTGTTTGTCTTTGAAATTCAGCTCAAGTTAAGTGACGCTGCTCTGAGAATAGAAGTCAACGTCGATGCTGTGGATCTTCAGTCACCTCCAGGTGGTCACGTGTACAATTGCTTGCAGAAGCATATCACTAAATTACAGGTAAAGAGACCACATATTGAATGATTGCCAATTTCTACATTTTGACGTCAGTTTAATTGATTTTAGCATGTTGAGGCTAAAAGGATTTGCTGAAATTAGTTTGAATTAATGACCAGCACATTATTTCAGATGGCACGATGCTGTGTTAAGTATTTAATCACTCTTTTTTTTGTTGGTAAGGATCTTTAATTTAAAATATTATTTGTTCTTTCATGCAATATTCATTCTGCCCTGTTTTTATATAGGCTGTTTCAGAAAGCTTAAATACATTGGTGGTTGCGGACAGTGATACATCTTCCTCGAAAGACAACACATCAGATGAAGCCGTCACCTCATCGTCACTCAAAGAGCGGGCGACTGCGCTGCCCGAGCACGATCTTCCCAGCTCAGAGGATGCGGACGGCAAGGTGGCGGCTGATGACATCATGGTTCAGATCAGAGCCAGGAAGTCAGAGGTTGGTCTCAGTCAGCAGATCTGTCAGCTGTTCTGGCAGTGACATTTTTAGAGCCCTCTTTACTCTCTGTCAAGCAAATGAATAATCATAAGTAATTGCTCCCAAGGATGTGCACATGACGTGCTGCTGTGAAGCAAATGCTTGATGGAGATCTGATAAGCCGAGTTCAGTTGAGAATAAGGGGTTCTTTAGTGCTGTGGTCGGTTAGAACAGACCACATTGCTGGAGGGCTTTGAGAGAGGGCCAGGTCCTTGATGGATTATGAAGTGGATGCTCATTACTCTGAGATTGCATGTGGATGAAGGACAAGAGGCCCCATTCTGTTGTGCATTTATTTTGGTAGCCAAGCAAACAGTATTCATATTCCATCATGTGATGATGGCAAGCAATTCAACTTTTTTGGCTACCTGGAGTAATTTCCTACTACATCTCTCATCCCATGTCATTTAACTTGCTGCACCCCATTTGCCTCACATCATCAGACTTATGCAGACAGAAAAATAACCTCAGTGCATTCTTGACATCTATCATTGGCTCATCAATCCATTGTATCTTATGAGTGTTGTCTCTCCATTGTAACCCTAGATTGAGCGGAGAATATCTGCATTTATGGAACGCAAGCAGATGGAGATCAATGAAAACAATGTACGCGAGTTTTGCAACGTGATCGACTGCAATCAGGGTGAGAATGGGAAAGAGGTTGGGGGCAGGGTGGAGAGGGAGCCTGCACACAGATTGCCAATGTTTGGGAGAGAGCTGATTTCCACAGGCGAGAGGTCAGGCTGAACTGCTCTAAGAGTGGGGCTGAAGTAGCTAACACACTCGGCCTCAAAACACAACCAGCTTAGTCCAGAAAAACATGAGACAGAGGGCCTTTTTTAATTTAAAGCCTGCATGAGACACCAGTACTAGGAATCAGGACACACTAATGGAAGAAGTTTTGTAAAAAGAAAATCACTTTTACATCCTAAATTTCTCCTCTGCAGAAAACAGCTGTGCCAGAACAGATGCAGTTTTCACTCCTTATCCCGGTTTCAAAAGTCACGTAAAAGGTAAGAAAATAAATATTGGCCACAAATGTCAGGTGGCATTTCTAAGCAGCCTCATTTTATGAAATGTAACCACCGTTTTTAAAATTATACACATCATTTTCAGGAAGTCATGCTCGACTTAACAAGAAATGCTACCTAGTAATTCTTGGTTTAATTAATTAATTAAATTCAAATATCACTCTACCTTATGTTTATTGTGACAAAAATCTGATTTTGGGGGCAGCTTGCTGCTAGAAATCATAAAAGAGAAATACTGAACAAATTAAAGCACCAGCAGAGTTTTTAACGGTAAATTAATCTAAATTGCCCAACAAAGGTCCACGGTTGAATTTGATCCCCTGTAAAACCATACTGTTAACTAAACTCGAGTCACAGCTTCTGTTTATGTGTTTTGTTGTTTGACTGACTAGTTACGCGGGTGGTAAACACCTACGGGCCCCAGACTCGTGGTGGGGGAGGTCAAGGAGAGGCTGGGGAGCACCAGAGGGGAAGAGACTGCGGAAATGCAGCCATAGAAGAACGACTTCACAACATCGAGACTCACCTGAAACTCCCAACAGGTCAGAGAGCGACAAAGACACGAAGGTTTTACGAAAAAAATAAAACCAGCGAGTCTCAATGTATGTTTTGTTTAACATGTCTGAAAGGGTCATGTCGTCACAGATCATTTAAACACTTCTGCTTGAAAATTCAACTCAAGTGCAGCTGTTCATTTTAAACTCTTTTTTTTGAATAAGCGAAGAAGACAGTGTTTAAAAAATAAGCCAATTGATTATTTTCTTACCTCGTATGACAAGCATGATAGAGTGCTTTCCTCTTTTCAAACTTGCACAAATGCCTTTCTCACAGTCTCCACCTTATGTTTTTTGAACATGTCATTTTAAATCATCAGTATTCAGGCTGTTCAACAAGTGTTTTATTCCTCAGCGGGTCCAGTTCCATTGAGTGTCTACCAGAGACTAAAGAGGCTGGAGGATCGTATCCTGGAGTTGGAGGGTCTCTCGCCCGAGTACTTTCAGTCCACGGTGAGTCTTGAGGCGTCGAAATAGATAAATGAAAGGCGCTTGATAATTACTACTCAGTGTTCAGACAAGGTTCACACAGTAATGGATGTAATTTACACTTCTTTATTAAACATTTGTCAGTTTAAGTAATTGATAGACGTATATGAATATTGGTATATCAGCTGACAAGACCCCTGAAACACTTGTGACAAAGAAATGTAACAGAGGAAAGGATATTTTACAGTTTAACAATCTTTATTGTCTAAAATGACTTGTAGCCATATTCACAAGAACAAACAGCAGGTGACCTTATAAAAACAAAGCTCCACAGCACCACTGATGATAAAATAAACTATCTAGGATAGTCCTGCAAATCCCCGCTAATGGCAACTTCTCGCTTAGCTCGTGGAGGTGTAGAAAACCATGTGCGACCTCTGATTCACATTTTACGTGACGGGGTTAAGATTTACCAAAAGAAACGCTGCCAAGAATGGCACAGACCATTAGCCATAAAGGTGATACACTTTTTGTACAGTAAAAGTACACGAAGAACACGGAATATAAGAAAAGAAAATGTTTTTACATGTATTTTGGGTGCAGTTTACATTCCGGCTCTTCAGTTTGATCCAAGTTTGTACAGGTGTATTTTGCATACATCAACTAAAAGAACCTCAGAATTTGCACTCAAGAAGGTGACAGTATTTCAAACAAAGAGTATTTGGCGAGCAGCTCCAGTCAGTCTGTGAAATGGACATGCTAAAAATACTCAGCTGGTGCATTAAATGTGTATGATGCCTAAATTGGCAAGTAGAATATTGGTTTGCTGGTGGCAAAATCATTTTAAAATGAAATCTGTTTGAGAGGAGTTTGTGCATGATGCTAATGGATTTTCCCTTGACATGCCCCGATACTTCACCACGCTTCCCTCCTCTAGTTACACTTAAGTTGATTTGAGTCAAAAAAACAGCACATTTAGATTTACTTAAACTTATAGGTCGCTGCAAAAGGCTCACTCGAGAAATGACTGCTGTTCACGGCACCATGCTTTTTAGAGTAGAGCAGACTGAAAGGATGGCAGTAAGTCATTTATTGGACTTTATATTCTACCTGACAGACTTCAGCAGTCACAGACTCTTATTACCCATTTTGATGGAGTCTGTCCGGCGTATGTTTAGTTATCTTGAGTAAGAGTGCTTAAGATGCTGCATGTCTCTTCACACTGGTATTTCTCGGCACCGCATGCTGCTTCTGTGAGTATGCTGCTCTCCATCTGCTTTTGACTCACTGCATGTTTGTGTGAGCAGAGCAAGAGATGTCGAGTGTCTTTGAATAAACTGATGGGGTCTTTTATATTCGGAGTACCACTTTTTTTTTTGTGGAAAATACTGTAGTTTGGTGTTTGCTGAAGAGCTGTACACAGTTGGCTCACAATTTTAAGAAATTACATTTTAACATTGCATAGCAAAAGGAGGCTCCTTAACGAATTATGCAGCATCTTAGAAATGAGCAATACCACAAGGATTTACAGTTTACAATCGAAGATGTAGAGTGGAATTTTTTTGTTACAGGAGCAGTTTTATAAAAAATGCCATTTAACTGTGATGTATCGTTTTATCACAGATGTTATCCCTCTTATCTTTCTCCTCCATGATTACGGTCCAACTATTGTCAAAACATCTAATAAAGACAGAATAAAAATAACCTCAAAATTAAATGCATACTGTATCTCATAATATTCAAATGTTCTTTGCTTGTAAAGATTCACCTCATTGTATTTCATTGAGTGGATATTAGTGGTTGTCTGTGAATTAAATTGGTTTTCAGTCCTTGAAGCATAGTAAGAAGGGAAATGAGCAAGTTCCTCTGTATTCTTTTCAGAAAGGGAGCTGTTTTAAATATTTTACCAATCTAAAAATGCCTTATGTCTACTTGTTTGCTTTTTTTCTCCTGTAGAGTCACCTGCACAAGCGACCAAAGACATCCCCTGCTCAGGTTAGTAGTTTTGTTTTTCCTTAACTGCACTTTGTTATTTTAGCCAGTTCTGATTGATGAGTTTTTTTTCCTCACGTTGCCTTTCAGGCCTGCAGCCTGACAGAGCTGGATGAGAAGATCAGTGCAGTGAAAGCAGCGCTGCTGAAGAGAGTGAATGAATTCGGGTCTAGTTATGGAGCAGAGTGCCCGATGTAACACACCCAGAAACCAATGTCCCAAGCACACTATGCCTGTAATGCATTCAACATGGCAGAAAAAATGCATTCCTCTAAATAGTTTTGTATTTACTGAGATATAATTGCTCTGAAAATAAAGGTGTTTTTTCCTCATTTAAAACTTGAACTCGTAATTTCACGAGTTTAAGATCTCAACTATTAATTGTATTGTGATTCCAATCAGATTTCAAGTTACAATTGATGAATGATTTTCAAGCCAGATCATTTTGTTCGTAAAATGTTTACATCTGAAATGCTCTATTAGATATAACTGTTGTAACTGAGCTACATCTTAAAACCTAGAAAATGAAAATGATGCTTAAAGAATTCATCATGGGTGTTTTTTTCAGTTTCGTCTTTAATGTCTAATGCTGGGAAAGGTGTGTGTTCATGTCTGCGTGTGCGAGTGTAATTGAGATGAATCGGGGAGAGCACCTGATTTATCTGCCTGACTGCTGTGTGACGATGATCACCCCTAATGGTTGTCATTATAACAAATGACCTGATTACAGCAACTCTGTTTGGAAAACATATTGGAGACCCAACAAACCAGCATTAAATGGGACGCCGCTGCGTTTGACACTGTGACTTGTTTATAAAAGGCTTTCGTGTAGAGCGTTAACTGTGAAAGAGGCTGGAGCAATACTTAAGTTGTAGTCTGTCATGACTAAACCTCTGGGCCATTTTAAATTAATTTAAAATAGACCATATCCCTGGGATATAACTGCAAACAACTGCTAGACATCTGAAAAATAATATTACGTTTGTTCAAAATGGATAGACATTCTAAAGATGTATGGACTAGATCAGCAAAACAAAAAACATGATATATGGAAATGTTGATGCCAATAATATATATATGTAGATTGTAAAAACATAAGAGAAGACCAATCATCCAGACAGACCTGGAATGAGGACAAGGCCACACAAGCATAGAACAGGCAGCACAGCATTTATACAGATAGGAGAGAGACATGATAACATGCAGGCTAGGAAGAAGGGGAGGGAAGAGAAGAGGCTATATTTCCTAGTCCTCCAAACACCATACCCCAAAGTCATAATGTGAGTTAAAGTAATGATACCGTGTTATAATATTACTTTGGTAAAAGTGAAAGCCACTCGTACTTATAGTGCTTGAGTAAAAGTCTGAAAGTATCTAATATTAAATATACAATACACTATAAACAATGTGGAAAGTACAAGGGAAATAAAATAAATATTTACATGTATGTATGTAGTGTATACTGTTGGCCGACTGATTATAATCCTGGCTAATAAGCAGATCTGATATTCAGCGTATTTGATTACTGGATCACATAATCAGGATACGAAAAATGTAATTGTATTTGGGTAAAGATGTAATTTGATTACACATACATCTGCTAAAAAGGGGAATAAAAACAGGATTACAAAATCAAGATTAAATATTAAGATTAATTAGAAGTCCTTTTTATTGATATTTATTTTCTCTAGTAATCCAGAAGAAATGGAAAGTAATCAAGTTACATTACTCTAATATTGTGATACTTGGATTATGTTGCTATTTTTTGACAGGTAATTAGTAACTGCATTGGAATACATTTTTTGCAGAAAATGTAGTGGAATGGAAGTATAAAATAGCAGAAAATGAAAATAGCCAAATGAACTACTAAAGTTAGTACTTGGGTTACATTCCACCCCTGGCATCAACAGCCAGGAGAGACAGAGATTTGCAGACAGCCGATCGTCCAGCAGAGAGATGTTTAAGTGAAAAGAGAGGGGAAGGAGGACAAAACTAGGAGAGAGAACAGAGACGGACGCAGCTTAGTGGGTTGTGGGAAACAAAAACAGAAGGTAAGAGAGATTCAGTGGTTATCAGAAGTTTGCCGTTTGTTAATATCAACATAAGTGCTAAAGTTAAACATATCCATTGAGACTGAGACCGACCCACCATATGCATATGGGAAAAAAAGAAGAAAAATTGAAAGTGAAAAAATTCGATTTTAGGTCAGCTTTAAAGGACTCCACAGAGCCAGACTGAAAGAAGTTATTCAAGAGGAAAGGGGCATGATAGGACAAGGTTAGCTTGCTAGCCGTTTTTTTCTCAAGCAGATGGATAAGAGGTATAATGAGATCAGAGAGATATGAAGGTGGGAGACAATTTACAAATGTATAAGTCATCATAGAAGCACCTTGAAGTCTAATCTGATTTGGATAGAAAGCCAGTGAAGTGAAGCTCAAAATGGTGTAATATGGAACCATTTTTGTACTAGCACCTGTCAGACCAGACAGCAAAGTATGACAGTAATCAAGTCTTGATGAAACAATGGCACGAGTCAGGGTCTCTTCATCAGTCGTGGGCAGAAAAGACGTAATTTTTGCCATGTTGTGCAGGGGGAAAAGGTCAATGTGCTGATCATAGTAAACAGTAGGATAATGCATGACTGAGATTTTTATCTGCTTAACTTAGAGGAATCACAGAGTTAATGATTGTCACTACATGGTCAAACTAGTGTCTATGCTGAACAGGGCAAATGACCTGCATCTCAATTTTATCTGAAATTAGGGGCAGGAAATGTATGGAAATAGGTGACATCCAGGATTTCCCACTGGATAAAAAGCCTGTGAATTAATTATTTGAGCGTGATCTCCAGCTTTTTAAAGCACAGATGAGTATCGTTAGCATAGCAATGGAAATGTATTCCATAAATGTGTATAATTTAGCTACGAGTTGAAATAAATGAAAAGGACAGAAGAGGTCCCAGAACAGAGCCCTGGGGTACACCAAATTTCACATCAAAAATGATTAATTACATTACAATAATAAACACACTGTTCTTTCGGATAGGTACAATTTTCCCCTGACCACAGCAAGGCCAGAAATGCCAAATTGGTTTTCTAGTCAGTCGAGGAGTGTACTGTGATCAACGGTATCAAAAGCCACACTGAGATCCTGTAGTAGAGACAGGGAGGTGGAATTTGAACCAATAGCAAGCAAAATGTCGTTGAACACCTTCGAAAGTGCTGTTTCAGTCGAGTGAGAGGCCATGAAAGCAGATTGAAAAAGGTTCAGAAAGATTGCTATGGGTGGAAAGTTGTTGTTACAATTCTAATACTTTTAAAAGAATGGAAGGTTAGAAACTGGTCAATAATTATTCAGCAATCCTAGATCAAGGTGTGGTATTGGAGGAGGATTTTTAAAAATTAGTGGAGACTAGTACCAGTTGCAAGTGATAGATTGACAATATTTAGCATTGTAGGTCCAAGAGATGGCCAGAGATATTCAAAAACATTGGCTGGAAGAGGGTCCAGGAGGCAGGTAGTCGATTTTGAAGCTGAAACCAGTTTAGACAAGAATGAGTCTCAAAATGTGTAAGAACTGAGACTAGCTGGGACTCGGCATATTAATGTTGTATGGATTGATTCTGCAGAGGGAGAGATGAGGAAGTAATTTTGTATCTAATCCAATCCATTTTACTACAGAAAAAATCTAAGAATAATTAGCCATAATTGGTTAGCAGCTGACAGAAATTTAGCTACAGTGTCAGAAAGAAATCTCTTATTGGGTTTATTAAGATGAAGTCGTTTTTAAAGAGGTAAAAGCCATGTAGTCATGAATGATGTGGTGCTTATCATAGTGTTTTATGGTAATTTCATTGTATCTCTGTAATTGTGATTTGTGCTGTTCTGTCCGTTCTCTTATTAAGCTTTGTGTATTTTAAAAGGCCCTTCCAGGGACCTGAATTGCAAATTAGCTTTGGCTATTGTTTCATCATTACGATGCATTGATTCAGGCTACGGTATTGTCTCTATACAAACATTCATTTATATCAATAATAAATAACAAATGTAAAGTAACTGCTTACTCTAGCTGTTAAATGAACGTAGTCGAGTCAAAAAGTACACAATGTTATTTTGAAGAGGACTATAGGCATGTGGTGGCATGAATATTTAAAACTGAAGTACCTCAAAACTTTCCTGAAGTACAATACTTGAGTAAATCCCCTTGCTTATCAAGGCTTTCCGTTTGAGCCAAGTTTTAAAAGAGTGAGAGAACTTCTTCCTCAATGATAGATTTCTAAAACATGAAACTCTTTTCAATTCATTAATTGCAAATAAAAATACCTTGACCAGTTCATGGTTGACTGAATGAAAGCACAGGCACACACTGTCTTTCAGAGCCCCTCGATCGAAGTTTAAGAAAAATCTTACTCAATTTGTGCCTCTTCCTTGTGGAACAAAATGACAATAATGCACAGCAATGATTTTGCAACAGGTGTGACAAACCGTAAGAAAGAAAAACACTTTCTCACGTCTTTGGAAATTACTGTAACTCCCCTTTCCTTTTCTCTGCAGTTGCTCTTTGTATGTCATGTCAAGATTTATTTCAGAGTTGATTGATGGAGTGACCTGAATACAATAGGAGACGCTGCATTGTGTTTTGCGGAAGATATGTCATTCTTAACACGGAAATGGGGATTTTCTTTTTCACCCCCTCTTTCAGGTGTACCTCGCTTGTTCGGCTCTGTCCATCTCTTGCTCATAGACTGGAACCCTCTGGGCAACAAGGGGCCACAATGTGCTGGGAAGGGGAGCACTTGAGCTACAGCGATGTGGATGGACAAGGAGGGTGGGGTGTGGGGGGGGTTGCTCATTGTTCCCCGGGAGCTTTTGTCTCAGACATAGTCCCCTTATGAGGGTTAATGAGGACAAATTGGTCTGAGTGTAACAAATGGATTATAGAGTTGGACAAAAGGTTGTATTTTGTGGGCTGCGTTTGCTGGGATCCACCCATCATCTGCCCATTGAGCCGAGCACACTGACTAGCGTCTGCATGAAGTGGCTCACTAAATATCTCATTATCTTTATCCTGTCTGTTTTATTACATGGGCAAATTATGCGTGCAGCTTCCTACAGTGAAATTAACTAAAATGTAAAGTTTATATCAGAATAACGCAGTTTGTAATCAGCGTAATTACTACTATTATTTCCCCTAGCTTATGTCAAGAATATAAGTTAACATCGGTGTCAGTGGTTATTGCTTTAAGGTTGGGTGGGCATAGTGTACCCTTTCAAATTAACAAAGAGCCACTTCCTCATTGACTCTATGTAATTCCTGCCTGTCAATCAGTCCTCCCTCTGCCTGATTTCTTGTTATGTTCTTGGGAACCTCGGTAAAAAAGACACAGAGGTGTTCCTTGTCTTCTATGGGTCCGGTTGTATTTTTTGGTGGGGTCGAAGGAGAGGATTCATATCCATTCATATCTCACAAACTCTTAATGGGCTCCAAGCCCTCCAAAAAGAAAGCTCTTTCCTGTGACTAGTCAGCTCCAGTCTTTATTCATCTGTGGCTCGGTGTCAAAAAAGACTGTTGCTCGTTTGTGCCCCGAACAATGAGGAACAAGGCTAAATCTCTGGCAGGGAACAAAAGACAGAAAACAGGCTTTTCACTCTACAGAACATTAGATTCTGACACATTTTGCCATGGCAGTTTTTTCCTCATCCTGAGTGCTGTGGCTCTGGTCTTTTAAAGAGACCACCTGTTGGCAACAAGCCTGTTCTTCATTACAGACAGCCCTATTATCACAGGGTGAGGAGCGCCACAGGCTAACTTTTTTAAGTTAACCTGCTTCAGTTGCCAAAGCTGGCCGATTGGGAAACATAAATTGCGTATAACCACTGCAAACTCTACTTCTACTCATAATTTTGTATTTTGTTTTTGAATAAGGGCTTTTGTCAGCAAAGCAGTTAAGTGCTGCATTCATGCACTTGTCAGTTACGTATGTCACAAACAAAAGGACTGGAATTTAGGCAGCTGAATGCTCTATAACTACATATTTGGAGCAAAATTTATATGCATTGTTTATAGAAAACCCAAATGTACTTACTGTAAAGTTGTTGATGGTGGTCTCATGTTTTTCATCCAATTATTTCTGGCATCTGGAGGGTTTTTGTTCTTCTTTTGAGAGCAGATTTGAGCAATTTTCAACCCCCAAAACATTAGCATAACTACAGCATGATAATGATTTTCACAACTGTTTTTAAAAGAAAAGTACTGTAGGTGGTAATACGAAGCAATCAAGTGCATTCTTTGGCTTTGAATTGGACATGATAAACACAGGGTGACGGGAAACAAGAGTGTTTGCTTTATTTATTTTTTGGTCCCATTTTTCATAGCTCCGGAAACCCACTGATAAACCACAGAATTTAAAAAAGAACTTCTATTTCTCATGAATAACCTTTTGCTGGGCTTGTATAAGCACTAAACTTGTACTTACTTTGGAGCTTTTTTGAAGAAGTGGCCTCAGGACAGCCAGGGGGCAATTTGTTATTCCCCATAAGGCAACATTAAAACAGAAAATGCCTCTGTCATGCTCATGCCATCACTGTCAAAGTGCACCCGATGCACACGCACTTGTTTCATGTTCGCAAACACCCAGAGGAGGAAGGGGGTGCATGCACCTGTGACCCTCCCCCACAAAGCAGACAGCACAAGAGAGGATCCCCCCGCGGCCCACAGGCTTCAACAAGAGGCAGTCAGCTGCTCTCTGTGGCCCTGCTGCACGGTCCCCAGGCTCTCTGGAGTTAAATGTGCCTGTGATATTGCCAGGAGGGAGCAGCGGGAGTTGAATTCAGGCAATTACAATCAAGTCAGGGCATAGTTAGTGCGTGGGCCCTGGCAGCACCTGAGCTGGATGCTGATGAGACACTTAGCCCCAAACCCTCATGCATTGGCCCAGGCGTTGTGTAGAGCAAGCCCTCCTTCCCCCTCCTCCTCCCCACTCTCCCTCTCTCTTCCCACAGCAGTAGACCCCCTACTGGACACTTCCACTTCCCTTCACCTCATTTAGGCCTCTAGAGCTCTCTCAACCTCTCTCTCTCCGGCCCTCACATTGCAATACTTCTTCTTATATAGGTGGCGTGGAGTACTGCACTCAATCACTCTTCATTCATTCACACTGTACAATAATAGAAAACTGCTCTGATATTGTCCTTCAAGCACCTGTGCATAGCAGAGCTTAAAACATCATGTGATCTGTCATTGCGAGTTCTTGAGAAATATGGCAAGAGTTATCTTTCCAAAAGGGACACTGAAAAAGACGCAGTTAAGTGTTTTTTTGATCATTCCTGTTACACCTTAACGTGCAGAAGAAAGCAGCTTCACAAAACTCTTCCTGCCTGTCCCTATCTTTATTACACATCAGACCATCGAGCTCAAGCCCCATCACGCCGCTATTTCTGCACGGATATTCATTTGCAGGTGGCTGACTATAGGACTCCGTGTCCCGACTGATGTGTTATGGCGAGAGGAAGGCAGAATGGAAAGGGAGGTGCAGTTCTTGAATATCTATGACCCGAGAATATGGAGTCAGGCATCACAACAACACTCTTAGCCCCTTTTCCCAATAAGATGCTCTCAGCTCTTTCAGAGGGAAAGCCTCCCGACTCCCGCCCTCTCTCAGCCACCACACTTTGCTGAAGTGTCATTAGGATTGTAAAGGGCAGGTTGCCATAGAACTCGGATTGCTGCGGATGTATGGACTCATAGAACCACCATATTTTGAATGTAAAGATCTGAGTGTGACACCTAATGCGAGGGGCCCATGCTGGAGACTACACTCGCCATTTCTTTATCTGCAGTCTGCCTGCATGCATCTTTCATGTATCACCTTAGAGCTCTGTTTTCTGAGATTGCTAGCTTTGCTCTTCAATCCACTTTCATTGTCTATCTGTGGCCATGCTTGTTAGTTAGAGCTGGGCATGGTATTTGGCGGAGCCAAGGGGAAAGGTGGAACACCTCTTTCACGATTTTTGCCATAATGGTTGTCTTTTGATTTTTCCTGGGCTTTGGAGACTACCAGGGATTGTCTCTTTGAAATTATTCCATTTTGGCAGAGAAAAAGAAAATGGATTGCGCTGATCCTGTTTTGTTCCTGGGGGGACGGCTGCAGTATTATCCTGGGCTGACACCGTTGGCGAAGAGGCAATCACAGTGGCCCTCGCTCTGACAAAAACACTCCATCTGCAAGGAGAGGAGGAAATCACACCACAATGATGTCTGACTCTTCTGCCTCACTCCGGCAGCTGGGCCCTGGGACCCATGAACTGCTACACAACCGCCACCACAATGGCTGTTATACAAACGCACAAACACCACACTACAACTCAGCAGCTGTAACACACAAAGGCAAAGCACCTGCCATCACACGACAACAAGAAACAGGACGGATGTGTTGGAAAAGTTCCTCTGGCTGCTCAAGGCTGCTTAGAATGGTTTCTGTTTTATCTGCTGCACGCTTGATGGATATTATCGTTAGTATTAGAGATGTCATAGTAGCATTAGTCTTAGTTTCTCCAGTTTTTTTAAATCCTTGAGAAAAATGAATTCACAGGACATTTTCCAAGCATTAAAAACTCACTAACCTAACTGTTTGCCTTCAACACACAAACACCATTATGATATCAAACACACACACACACACACACACACACACACACACACACACCAGATGAAAGATAAGCAGCCGTGTAGCTCGCCCTGTTAGTATTCAGTAGTGTCACCTCTTTCCCTCCGTGTCCCATACCTGGGGATCAAACGCACCTCTTTGTGAGAGAGGCCTGACCCCCTGCTATTAGCAAACAGAAGAGAGCCCAGCTGACACCACTCTTGAGATGTGCCATGCAGACGGAGGCCTGTGATTACAGCACAATCCTGAGGAGACAACCCTCCACCCCGCTCCAGCCCCAACCTCTGCAACTGCACACACACACACACACCGCCCACCCCCACCCCTACCGCCTCTCCTCCACGACAAATTCACCTATCTCTGAAATAGATGTTAATCTCTCGCCCAACTGGCTGCCTCTGAGACCTCGTTGACACACATATAGCAGTGCCTGAGCCATGAATAATCAATAGGGCGCTATTTTCGTGAACATATTTTCCCAGAACAGGTCATTTCTTGTGACTATTACTGTGGCAGATTAGAATCTGAGATTGGACTTTCAGATTGGCGGTGGAGGTGGGTGTGCATGCGTGCTTCTTCCTTATGTGTGTGTGTTCATGTGTATGGAGGGAGGAGCTCTCACGGAGGAATATAACTCTGCCTTGTGCCTTCACAGCGCCACATGAAAACCAATGAAGGTAAAGCAAGAGGGGGGATTAATTTGTTGTGAGAGAGGCAGAGGCTCAAGTGGGTCTTCCAATAGCAAATTAGCAAACCCTCATTTCAAAAACCCTCATACATACTAGAGAATTGTAATGCACAAACACACAACATGTATGTGCGCATGCATACAGTATGTTCCAGCCAGGTTGCAGGATCAAAAATCAGACATTTTTTCTTTCTTTCCGAAAATATCTTGTATACTTTCTTTTTCACTCGCTGTCCTTCGTTGACACACACACACACACACATACATGCACTTGTGCGCACACACAAGAAGAAAACTTCAATTCTATCTGCAGGGGCAGAAATCAATCTCACATCTCTTTAGTTAATCCGCAATGGCTCTCTACAGATCCTGACACTAATAAGGTATTGAGCAGGTGAGGCCAGGGGCTGAGGAGGAGAACAGAGGGAGAGGAGAGGCCTGCAGTCTGGGGCCCGACTGGCGGCTGGCACTGTTCCAGTGCAATTATGGGGCTTGTGTATGGGAGAGAAGGGTGCAGGAAAGAAGCAGCAGAGATAGAAGGGAGAGAGAGAGGCATAGAGAAAGAGCGAGAAAGAGGGGGTGGGGGGAAAAATTGATCCCATCTGTGGTATGATGGTTAATTAAAGCAGCTCTTGAGCAGCCCAAGGATGAGAGGCTTGGCTGGGCTCCTGGAGGCACAGCTCTGATTACTCACACAGAATGGATGGTTTCTTAGCAATGAAAGGAGGAGGCCAAGAGCTGCCTGGTGGGGTGCACAGACGACGTCAAGGAGGAGAGACATGTGCATGCTGCACACTCACACACGTGCAAATGGACCCACATACAGACACGCACCCGCATGCATACATATACATATGTAAACACTCGCTCGCACACACACGCAAACATCATCAAATTAAATCAAAATAAATGCATCAGGAAACTAATCAGATTTAATGCGGGTCCACTAAATGTGAATTTCCACAACAAGATGAGCACAAGAGGTTAATGACAAAACAACCAAAGTTCATCTAATTGTAGCTCATGGTGCATACTAATGCGTCAATGCAGTACGTATTACCTAGAATCTATAGAAGTACATGGAGTTTCACAGTAAGAAAACCATCATCTTTAGGAGGAATTACAAGTTAATTCCCTTTCTTATTTCTCTTGTCTCCATCCTATACTTTGTTAAAAAGACTACAGATCTGCCTCAAATTTCCCCGGTTATCAAGGTTTTTAATATATCTTATTGTTATAGCCCTAAAGCCCACTGGAACCTCCTCATTGACATTCATGGATCTCTCATATCCAGAGGCCATGGGTGAGTGCACTAGCACTTTGGTATGACCCCACCCTCCTATGGTGAGATGTGGTATTGCATAACATGGCCTGGGAAAATACAAAAAAAAGGTGATTTATATGAAGGTGCTTACTGTCAGTCCACACATGCTAACGTCTACCATCAACTGGTCTGAGATTTAAATAATACTAGAGTGCAACTTGATCACAAGGTATTGATCAATGATGAATAAAATGACACGCATAAAGCTTGTCTTTGTCTGAATATTGCAAGAAACAACAGTCGCTGAGGCTATGTAAAACAGGGGTTCTTGAAAGATGATATGTAGATGGAACAGCGAGACAGCCCATCCTCCTATTTTTATAAAGTTGAAGATATAATCATACTCTCAGAGTTAGAGAGGGGGTTATAATAAACCTCCAAATCTGAGGTGTATGAATTATGTATATGGCAATGATTTGATGGCTGCAAAATAGAAAAGAGGGTGCAAGCGGCTGATTGAGGTGCGCCACGCAGCGCATCGCTCGCCACCATGTCTCCTAGTGCAGACATCTGAGGTCAGGGCCCCGTGCTAATTGGTGTCGGGCAGAACGCTTGTGAGCTAAATGAGAAAATTACACGTTCTGGGAGGAATCAGCGGCAGTTGTTGGGGTGCCTTTTACAGTGCGGCTGCAGTCGTATCTGTGTGGCGGAGACAGACGTCTGGCTCTCTGTTTGTTGGAGAGGAAGGAGGAGAGTTGGAAGGTAAACGTAAGTGTTTTTAAGGCGTGCAAGCTTCAGTTCACCTACACAACCCCACCCATTAGATATACATAGACACTGCCTAACTATATGTGCCTGTGAGGAAAGTTTTTACAACACACACACAAAATAAATAGGCATAAAAGTGTTGTCTGACTATTTAAAGTTACCTTTCTTGCATAGGTGGGTAGAGTAATGAAAATCTATAGGTAGAAGACTCAAACTAGTAAAATTACATTTACTCACATGAAAAAATATTTAAGTAAAGTTGTTAATCGCCACTTGAAAAACCTGCTCAAGTAAACGTTACTTCTTGTAAATCATATTTTTTTATTGCAATTGGTAATTGATTGAATTTATGAAATTAATGTTAAGATGGCATAACCAATTTAAAAGCCCAATAGAGCTGATTTTGGTATTAAGAAGTGTGACCAGATTTGGAATTGTCACTGGAAGCTGCCTCTCGTTCCGAGTTTTGATCGGTCATCATCCATCACGCTCGAAAGACAGGTAGTGATTCATATTCTTCCAACTTGGCATCTGCAGTAGAGGTGCTCCTACCCCTCAGCTCCAAGGAGCATTTTAGAATCGTTCATTGTTTTGGTTTTACAGCCTACAACTCCCGGTTTTGGTCTCATCGGTGTTGTTTCCAGCAGCAACCAGCAGACAGACTAGAGGCTAGCTGGTGAACACAGTTGAAAGTTTAGCTACAGATATAGTAAGTCACTAGTTACTCTGCACATTAATATTTCCAAAGAGGAACATATCATCACCTAAAATAAAAGGAAAGGTGTTTTAGATTAAGATTATCATAAGAGCTCTGTATACGAATAGGTTTAAATGAGTACAATTACTTTGGGGTACAGCTACTTAAGTAAATGACCTGAATACTTCTTCCACAACTGCAAGAGACCTCTCGGATGTGAGCAAAATGTGTTTTTGTGCACTTTTTTGTCTGTGATTTGGGTGAAATGACCCAGGAAATTGTTCTTGAAAAACTAGCACCGGAAAAACAAGACTTCCCAAAGTTAAAATAGAAAAACAACTACGTCATTGTGAATCAGCGTGTACTATCACCTGCCTCTTTTAGCTGACAGTGTTGCTCACCGCACTTATTTGTTCGTATGAAACAGCAAGAATCACTAAACATGGTCATCATGATCCACTCAATGTGATCTACATGAGGGAGCATTCTTTGTTTTTCCAATCAACTTATTGAATTCCCTGATGAGCGATAGTGTTTGAGAACATTTCTTTCTACTTAAATCATCTTTTATTCATGAGCTGTTTTTTTCACATGCCTTTGTGTGCAGGTAGAGTTGTGCCTGCATGTGTCATTCAAGGCCCGAGCGAATTATTCACTTCTAAACACAGCATTCCTCCACTTCTCCGGCACACCCAACAAACAGACAAACAACAATGTAGACTAAATGACTAAAGTGTTGAATTGCCTTCCTTTTGTTCTTTACCTTATTTCTCTTCTCTGCTGGCTCTTTCTCTTTCCAAGACAGACTCCTTTGGTGGTGAGCTCCGGCAATCTTAAGTAAACGTCATTAACTGTTTGCTCATATCGCCCACAGAAAGTATGCCGCAGCCTCCTTTGTCTCACTATCAGTTGTTTAAAGAGGTTTGTGCTGTAATGGTGTGGCCAGCCAGTGCCAGAGGCTTTGAAGTGCCGTCTCTCCCGGAGAATTGACCTCTATGGTCACTGAAAGCTGACCCTGACGTTACAATTTGGCGAGGTCACGTGGCAAAATACCTAGAAATTCCTGTACAGATACTGCAACGCACAGTGTCACAATGACCAGCTGGCAGAAACTGTATACTTTCTAATGAGGCACACTTTATAAAGGCTTTATCAGTTGTAACTAATGACTTTATCATTGAGTCATTTATTAATGCTTTACAGATCATGAATGAGCCATTAATGGACATAAAAAGAAACCTTTTTCATTGTCAGGTTCTGAAAAATCCCTTTGATCAGTGTGTTTCATCCTTGAGAATAAGCTTCCTTTTAGCTCTCTATTCATTTAAAAGACCCTCCTAAAATGGACCATTTGACCACTTCACATCTATGACCATTCTTAATAGAGCCCAACTGATAAATTGGTTGGCAGATACTCCTGGCAGATATTGGCCGATCATAGATACATTGGTATTGGCATATATATTGTCAAATATGGCATACTAACATGTTTAACTACAGACGGTGGCTCATTGTAGAGTGACTTACTAATATTTATGTATATTTAGAAATATTATAATCGATGAACTCCTTATGAATGACATTCTCACATTTGTAACTACAGACTTGATAGCTTACTAGAATATTATGCAACCGGTAATTAAAGGGTTAGACTTATAAAAGAGTTACATATTGTTGGTTGGTCAGCAGGATCACATGAAAATCTAGATCAAGCTCTGGTGAACTTAAATGATGGTTAAGCAGTTACGGGTCGCTTATAACTTAGAGTGATACAGGGCTATCGATATTTGATATTGGATTAGGCTCGAGTGAAGTAAAGATCAAGATACCAGACCAAAGATGGCACCTTTTCAGTCCAATAACAATTGCTTGCCTGGCACAACACCCCAAAATAGATTCTCACTTCAGGGTTTACGTCCTCCTTACGCGGCCAGTGATATGCTCGCTACTGTCCCCTCCCCCCTGCAAGTTCTCACTCGGTCCGCAGACTTTACATTGTGATGACATCACAGATTTTTTACAAACACTTTCACCTGCTCGAGGAAAGTATTAAAATAGAAAAACCTCTGCGGATCAAACATTTGCAATACAAAGGTGCAGTCAGGTGTCCTGTAAACAGTTTTAAAGATGTCTCTTTGGAAAATGCTTTTAGGGCTGCAGGGGAACGTTTGCTGTATTCTCTCGAATTTGGTCTTGGTATTTTGTCTTATGAACTTGTTCAACCACAGACCTGATGGCATAAAACCACTGACCTGTCATTTGCGACTCTCTAACATTCATGAGCATAGACTTTAGATAATTCTAGTGTAAGAACTCCATATAAATAGTTTAATGACATAACTGCAGACTTAACTATTGTGTCAAAAATGAAGGGTTATTGGTATTTCCAGTTTGCCACCTGCATATGTAGAGTTTGGTTCATTTTAGATAACTGAAACTTCTCGGGTTCTTGCGTCAACATCACACACTTTGTACACCCAACCATTCACCCTAATTGGCCCCTAAGGGTGTGTCGGTGTAACAACGTCACTCTTACAACAGTCATTATTTGCATGACTGCAAAAGGTCATTTGTGACACATAGATCAAAAGCACCATTTGAACAAAGATGCTGTCTTTTTTTCCTGAACAGTATCGTTGACTGGTACTGGTAAGGGTCCCTCCAGGTCACGGTTGTAAATGTCATAAATTGTTAATAAATAGGTTTTAGAAAAATGGATGAATGGATTTAACCTCAGCGTACAGTTTTAACCTCAAGTGTCCAGGTAAACGGCTTTCTGGTCGGAAAAATCATTACCTACACGTCAGTCAACGTCTCATGTCCTCGTAGTATAAATACAGTGTTTGCAGTGATGGAATGTAACTAAATACATTTACTTGGGTATTGTATTCAATTTTGAGGTCTTCATATGAGTATTTACATTTTGTGCTACTAAGCAAGATTTATACTTTTTACCCCACTGCATTGATTTGATAGTACTTCTACTTGAGTAACTGGATTTTATGCTACTTCATACTACTTTGCAAATTCAGTGTGATACGCGTGTAAAGGGTGTATATACATGTGGATCTCAGGGCTTCCACAGACTTGGATTACATATGGAACAAGTTTTCTATATTTGTAGTTGTTTAGTACATTTTAATACAAGCCCCCAGCTAACTCAAGTTGTTTGGGAGAATTCTGCAATGCTGTTTTGCTGTGAAGCTCCGGAAATCTTTTGTGGACTACAAAACCTCACTTGACTTTCCATCGCATGAGCGTTAGTAGATAATGACTTCTCCTGTAAATATAAGATCTATGTACTTCTTCCATCACTGCACAGCAGCAGGGAGTTTTCAAAACCTGCGACCAAAGAGTTATTCCTGGCTTATTACTGATCAGGCAAGCATTTATAACATATCTATTAAAGCCAAAGCCATTAGTTACAACTCAAAGCATAAAAGGTTTTAGTCACTTTTTCTTAACTTCGTGCAACGATGCTTTTGGGGACCCAGACACATTATTATAGAGATTTTGGCACCGGCAGCACCTGGGTAAGTAATGGCTGTGGTGCATTAGGAGAGAGGGGAGAGAGATGTATGATAGCCTGAGTTGTGAGTCAACATCAGAGGCCTTGGGCTGACCCCACAGGGGATTACACACTCTGATTTAAGAGCATCTGTCCAGCACCTTTTCTCTGTAGCACTCGCGTCCCTGGTACATACAACACCCACCTGATGCAACATAATGTCCAGGAATACACACACACACACACACACACACACACACACACACACACACACACACACACAGTGTCAGACAGGATTTCTTGCATCTAAACTTTCAGGAGTTCATTGGAAACAAATCTTCATCAGACGAAATCTTTCAGGTTTGATGGAACAAACTGTCCAATCACAGCAGCCGATGAGCTGCTGATTGAAACTGGTGTGAACACAGACAACACAGGCAGCCATGTTGTGTCGGCTTCACCTGAACCTGTTTGTGTACGTTTCATACAACCAGCCATCAACTCACACGTCACAGAAGAACACGTACATGATGACTAGAACCACTGCAACCTCCTCAGTGACCTCCTCAACCACAACTAGAAACACCTAGAGAACCCCTAGAACCGCATTTAGATTGTCTACATAATGCACAGATGGATGACAAAGAAAAGTAAAAGCAGCACACACAGTGTGTTAGTGAGGTTCCACCTGCACTTCTCCTCCACACGGACGCTTACAGTGTAGAAATAAACCACATTTATCAAAAATACGTCCTTCTTGAATAGTGCTGTCGAACACGACAAAATGTACTGTACGTGTCAAACAACTAAAGAACCACTAAAAACTCAGAGCCAACCTCTAGAACCTGCTCAGTGACGACTCAAACCACCTGAAGGGCCACCAGAACCAGGTACAGGACCAGCTACCTCAGTGACTAACGAACAACCACGGTGACCACTGGAACCTCATTGAGGAGCAACAGAACCTCCTTGGTCACCTCGAGAACGTCCTGAGGGAGCTTCTAGCTCTAGAAGCCCAAGGTGAACTTCAGACCACCTCTAGATCAGATGGTGAGCGTCTGGATGTGTTGAGGGCAGCTGTGTTGTGTTGTTGTTGTGAGTGCTGCTGACAGCAGCTTCACGTTCTTTAATTCTCTTAAACTGATCAGATTGCAGCGCTCGCTGTCCTGATGAACGCTGACAGGAAACAGGACGTGATGCTAATGAGGAGCAGCAGAGAGGACGAGCCGAGTGAAAACAACACGCGTGATGTGACAGCAGCGCCGCCGTTTGATCAGCTGATCTCTGGGGAAACACGCCAACACGCTGCTCGGCCTGCTGGGAATCAAGGAACGACACAGCAGCGACCAGAGTGCTAATTATTATCATCAGAGCAGCACATCAGAGACTAAGACCATCAGAGACCACCAGAGACCACCAGAGACCATCAGACAGACAGACAGACAGACAGACAGACAGACAGGCAGACAGACAGGCAGACAGACAGGTGATCAGGTGTCAGAGTCAGAGTTCACTGGTCCGTCTGAACACGTGAAGCCTTCAGATTATTAGATCAGACAGTGACAGCAGTGACCGGTGTGTGTGTGTGTGTGTGTGTGTGTGTGTGTGTGTGTGTGTGTCTCACCCTGTTGAAGCAGTCGATCTGGTTCAGTCTCTGTTGGATCAGTCGGACCAGCAGCTCAGCAGGAAGCTCCTGAACACACAGTTATAGATCAGCTGATGAACACTCGAGCTGCAGCGACTCGTCCAGCACTTCATCAACAACCATCTGATAACTGATCAATGATCAATCAATCAATCACTGTGAGTCTCTCCTCAGTCAGCTGGTTACATGTGAATGTTTCCTCTGATACAGAAAACTGAATCAATATTTTTCAACCCTTTCGGACATTTTAGAGACCAAACAACTGATTTGGAAGCATCCAAATAAAAATAAAGATAAATGTAGAACAGTGGACACTCAGTACCTGCTCTGTGCACTGCGTCTGAGCACTCAGCTCTGATTGGTCGCTCAGTAAACTGTGTGCGGTCACATGGACCGCTCTCAGCTCGGAGCTCAGCTTCTTGGCCTGAAAGAGGACGACAAACCACAGAAGAAGAAGTGATACAGTGAGCAGGAGCGGAATGTAACTTATTACATTTACTGAAGTACAACTTAGTTTCCTTGATGTATCATTTCATGCTGCTCCACTACATCTACTGCTACATTACTCTACAGACAGCTTAAGGTCCTCCACTTCCTGTCCAGTGAAATCCATCAACTGTGTCTCCAGATGTCCCGTGTTCCTTCTTCAGCAACATTAACTCTTTAAAGAAACTCATAATATCATTTCAGACACATTCAGTGTGAATCAGACGTCCACGCAGGAAGTCAGACGTCCACGCGGGAAGTCAGACGTCCACGCAGGAAGTCAGACGTCCACGCGGGAAGTCAGACGTCTGCTTTTATGGTCTGCAGCTCGGTGTAACTAAACTTTTACTTGTAGAGACACAACAGAAGAAGAAGAGTCCAATAAAGTCATGTCTGATTGTCCCTGATTGAAAGACACTTCCTCCTTTACTCTGATGTGTCAGGCTCTTCTTCGTTGGTGCCGTTCACACTGAGAAATCTAACTTAACAAACCTGCTCGTCCAGACGAGTGATGATACTCACCACTGTGTGTTTCCCAACGGCAGGAGGACCGAGCAGCAACACCCTGGGAACTGAAGGACAGACAGACAGACAGACAGACAGACACACAGACAGACACACAGACAGACAGACAGACAGACAGACAGACAGACAGACACACAGACAGACAGACACACAGACACACAGACAGACACACAGACAGACACACAGACAGACAGACACACAGACACACAGACACACACACAGACAGACACACAGACAGACAGACAGACAGACACACAGACACACAGACACACACACAGACAGACAGACACACAGACATACAGACAGACACACAGACAGACACACAGACACACAGACAGACAGACAGACACACAGACACACAGACAGACAGACAGACAGACACACAGACACACAGACAGACAGACAGACAGACACACAGACAGACAGACAGACACACAGACAGACACACAGACACACAGACAGACAGACAGACACACAGACACACAGACAGACAGACAGACACACAGACAGAGAGACACAC